>JASGCC010002843.1:0-26449 GCA_030067915.1 Hydractinia echinata
CGACTCGCTACGACGGCCGCGGCGTCTCATCAAAAATGAAAATTTTGAAAACTCAAGTCTCATGGGTTTTAGTGGTGAAAAAATAATTTTAAAATCGTTCGGGAAATGAGTTTACTCCCTGCTTACTTTCTTTGTATACATTCGACCATACGGGATTTACGGGAAATCGCGGGTTTTCGGTTGCCGCGATTAAACTGCTTTCTTCGGCGTCTCATCAAAAATGAAAATATTTTTGAAAACTACAAGTCTCATGGTTTTAGTGGTGAAAAATAATTTTAAAAATCGTTCGGGAAATGAGTTTACTCCCGCTTTCTTTCTTTGTATACATTCGCTATACGGGCCGAGTCCGGATTTACGGGAAATCGCGGGTTTTCGGTTGCCGGCGATTAAACTGCTTTCATTCGGCGTCTCATCAAATGAAAATATTTTTGAAAACTACAAGTCTCATGGGTTTTTGTGGTGAAAAAATATTTAAAAATCGTTCGGGAAATGAGTTTACTCCCTGCTTACTTTCTTTGTATACATTCGACTATACGGGATTTACGGGAAATCGCGTTTTCGGTTGCCGGCGATTTAAACTGCTTTCATTCGGCGTCTCATCAAATGAAAATATTTTTGAAAACTACAAGTCTCATGGGTTTAGTGGTGAAAAAATAATTTTAAAAATCGTTCGGGAAATGAGTTTACTCCTGCTTACTTTCTTTGTAACATTCGACATACGGCGAGTCCGGATTTACGGAAATCGCGGGTTTTCGGTTTCCGGCGATAAACTGCTTTCATTCCGCGTCTCATCAAAAATGAAAACATTTTTGAAAACTGCAAGTCTCATGGGTTTTAGTGGTGAAAAAATAATTTTAAAATCGTTCGGGAAATGAGTTTACTCCCTGCTTACTTTCTTGTATACATTCGACTATACGGGATTTACGGGAAATCGCGGTTTTCGGTTGCCGGCGATTAAACTGCTTTCATTCGGCGTCTCATCAAAATGAAAATATTTTTGAAAACTACAAGTCTCATGGGTTTAGTGGTTAAAAAATAATTTAAAAATCGTTCGGGAAATGAGTTTACTCCTGCTACTTTCTTGTATACATTCGATATTACGGGCGAGTCGGATTTACGGGATTTACGGGAAATCGCGGGTTTTCGGTTGCCGGCGATTAAACTGCTTTCATTCGGCGTCTCATCAAAAATGAAACTATTTTTGACACTGCAAGTCTCATGGGTTTTAGTGGTGAAAAATAATTTTAAAAAATCGTTCGGGAAATGAATTTACTCCCCTGCTTACTTTCTTTGTACACATTCGACTATACGGGCCGAGTCCGGGATTTACGGGAAATCGCGGTTTTTCGGTTGCCGGCGAATAAACTGCTTTCATTCGCCGTCTCATCAAAAATGAAAACATTTTTGAAAACTGCAAGTCTCATGAGTTTTAGTGGTGAAAAATAATTTTAAAAATCGTTCGGGAAATGTTTACTCCGTGCTTACTTTCTTTGTATACATTCGACTATACGGGATTTACGGGAAATCGCGGGTTTTCGGTTGCCGGCCACGGTCATTCAGTTCCGCCTGTACACGGGAATTCAGTCTGGCATGCGCTAACTTTTGAAATCTCAAAACGCAAAAATTCCGTGGCGATGATGACGTCATAATCTCGACATACTGACTTAACATGCTAAATTACAAGGCATGGTGCTAAATATTGTTTACTTTGTACTTTATTATAATAGTGTGGCCAAGGCTCCGTATAAACACTGAACGACGACGGGTTTGCTTTGTGTTGTGGCAACGTAAACGAAAGGGTTTTTTTATCCGAAATTTACAGATTCCTATTTCTACCAAAATTTGAGAGAGAACTAAAGTTTTTTACCCAGTAAGTATATATATTTTTGAAAAAGCTACGGATTTGTCTTTCTGCTGCAAAAACCTTATTTTGCTTACATTTTTTTACTAAAAGTTTTAAGCATTTTCCACGGTAAGGGTGTTTGGCTAGCTAGCCTCCTTGAATATCAACAAACATGGCGACAGATCAACATGCAAAAAGTTCTATAAGTCTTAGATAATCGAAAAAGGTTAAATTAATCTCATTATTACATTTAACAGTTCTTTTGATTTCACTCTGATTTGCAAAATCTAAGTATGAAAGTGTGGTAGATCAAGACCACCTAGATACAGTGTAGAGCAGCCATTGGGTAGCTAGTCATAAATGCTAGGACAGGGAAAAAAATGCAGCAAAACCTTAAGATATAGCAGATTGATATAGGTGGCCACACGATTGCATTATCTTCAATTTAATAGCACATGGGTTAATTTTTGGCCAAAGAATACAAGTCTTAAATTTGGATGAAATAATAGCATGTTTTAAGAGCACTCAAGAGCCTAAGTGGCAGTTTCGGTTTTATATTTAACTAGCTGGCTGTTAATTAAACTGTGAAAAATTAAACCAAATAGAGCCTTATGAATGCTTTAAACAATAATTACTGCCACGCTTTTGCTGTTAAGTGCAAAATGTCATATAGGGACTGTTCATATCAAATATTTCCTCTGATAGCAGGGAAATATTTCAGCATGATATAATTTTTACTTTCTGTTCATATGGCATGGGCGAGAAAATTTTCCTCGGGTGAGAAAATACCATGTGATAAGTTTCTATTGTTTATTAGGATAAGAATCTATTGTTTATTTTTAAAAATTATGCCAATCGACATAAATTTATCTCGCCTGCCGAGGAACTTCTGTTTTTTTGGAAAATGCATTACCGCTTACGAGATCTCGATCAGCGCACCCGAGATCTTGGTAGGTGGGTAAATGTTTTTTCTCATATGAACGCAACTAAATTTGTTAAGAGTTTGTTAACAACCCGAGATCTTGACCTGATATCATGCTGAAACATTTACCCGGTTCCGAGGAAATATTTCCCATATGAACATGCCCCTTAGAACTCATGAAGAAAAGTCTCAAACAAAGATAAAATAATCTAAGTTACAATATAATTTGTGTATTTCATTTAGCAAACATAAAATAAAACTGTACATTAACATATATAATTTTTAAATAAGTCTTCCAATAAGAACATATAATGTGCATAGTGTGTGTTTGCAACAAAAAGCATCCCAAACGATTGAAACCATACAAGGAGTAATCATAAACACATTAACAGGTTGTTGACGCCACATGGAACTAAAAAAATATGACAGTGGATTTTTAATATTTACATTACCTTAACAGGATAAATTTTGAAATAAATTTTTTGCCTTGGATTTTCTTTTAATGTATATATTTCATAAACATTTCATAATGACTGGAATTTTAAGCTTGTGCAGGTAAAAAAGACGTGCATATAAATTGTATAGGAGCAAATGTAAAAAATTAAGTTATTTTAAGCGAAATATTAATCACTTATTCGCGAATGTAAATCCTCATTATTTCGCTATTTTTTGCCTCGCGGAACTTTTCCCCGTGAAACTTTCTCCCTGTAAAGAGTATATACACATTTTTTTTTATAAGAAATAGTTTTCCAGTCAAATAACAAGGCCTTATCCTAAAAATAACAAAAATAAATAAAAAATAAAAGATGTTTCAAATAAATACATAAAATAGAGAAATAAAAATTAAGAAAATTTCAGCCTATATTCAGTCACCTTGCTAAGAACATTTAGGCTTAAGTCAAAAAAGAGTTTTCTTATACAAAAAGGTGTATGCATATATACTTTTTTTGTAAAATTCACTGTTCAATCCTAACATATTTTTACACAAAACTCTCTGACAATAAGTATTTTTAATGTGTACATTTCATTTGAATTTTAAGTTCTTGTTCAGGGGTTTTTGGCAAAAACAAATTAATTTTTCAATGATGCTCTAAGGAATATTTTCTGTGAAAATCATTAGCTTTTGTATAAAATATACTTATTATATATACTTATTATAATAATACTTATTAATGAAATGCAATAATTTTTTGCCACAAAAGAGGTCAAGAGGTTTCCCAAAATTTTTTCCACAATACACCTCTTCACAGTTTAAGTCGTTCACTTATGTTCTGTATTAAAAAAGGGAAGTAACAGAGTGAATTTAATAGTTATTTATTTATTTATTTATTTATTTTCATCAGACAGTATGAATACAATAATAATAATAAAATTATTCATGCACTCATTTAAAATCACCTAATGGAGGGATAACCACCACGAATAAGGCTTTGACCATAGGCATTATGAATATTCTCATTTTCTGAAGAAATAATTAGTTTTTCTTTTTTTCTCAATAAGAACGTGGTAACAAAAGAAAGACTGTGAAACTGTGAGCATCTTTTCAACACTAAAGAATGGGGGAGAGGTTTTAGCAATTCCTAGGAATCGTAAATCCGAAATTTAGGTAAGAATAGATAACACGTCATAATTGGTGATAAACATTGTAAACGCAATAAAATAGTTCTATTCACACTATATTTTTTAAAACACAGTGTAATACACTCTTTATGACTACCCTTAGGTATTTTACTTTAAGGCTACCATGTTTATGCACAAGTTGTAAAGCTATACACAGTACTTTAGTCATAATTAACAATGCGTTGCTAGGAGAGCGGAGGCCCAGCGTTGAAAGATAAAAAAAAAAACACAAAATATAGTTTACTAAGAAAAAACATTCATATCAGTAATCTTGTTAGTCAGTAATAACAAAATTCTACTTAATTCATTATACTACTCATAACATCATCATTCAAGTGCCATTTATATCTAGCTACAGGCCACCAAAATATCTTGACTTTGAAGGCAAATTTTTCAGAGCAAAAAAATGTAAGCACTAGGACGTTGATGTCTTCTGGTAATACAATGTTTGAAATTATAAAAATAACTATGAATAGGCTTGGAAAACTTTAGAATGTTAGTTTAGGCATTTTTATATGCTCCTTTTGCCCCTGTCGGAAAAAAATACGTTCTTGACAATGAAATGTTCTACTTTCGTTTTCTTGCTTTTCGCCATAGCCACCAACAATTTTTTGTCTTCGCCAACATGTTTTCAAACATATATAAATTAAAACAAACGCTTTGTAGTCACGAAAGTCAGCTTTTGTTCAAATCAGTAGAGCATCGATTTGTAAAACAATGTTGTCAGGCATGCGACGACGTCTACCATCTTGAAAAAAAATACAAAATATTCGCGAATTTTGCGCACGCGCATTCTGAATTTCGCATTCTGAATGAACGTGCGGCGATTAAACTGCTTTCATTCGGCGTCTCATCAAAAATGAAAATATTTTTGAAAACTACAAGTCTCATGGGTTTTAGTGGTGAAAAAATAATTTTAAAAATCGTTCGGGAAATGAGTTTACTCCCTGCTTACTTTCTTTGTATACATTCGACTATACGGGCGAGTCCGGGATTTACGGGAAATCGCGGGTTTTCGGTTGCCGGCGATTAAACTGCTTTCATTCGGCGTCTCATCAAAAATGAAAATATTTTGAAAACTACAAGTCTCATGGGTTTTAGTGGTGAAAAAATAATTTTAAAAATCGTTCGGGAAATGAGTTTACTCCCTGCTTACTTTCTTTGTATACATTCGACTATACGAGATTTACGGAAATCGCGGGTTTTCGGTTGCCGGCGATTAAACTGCTTTCATTCGGCGTCTCATCAAAAATGAAAATATTTTTGAAAACTACAAGTCTCATGGGTTTTATGGTGAAAAATAATTTAAAAATCGTTCGGAAATGAGTTTACTCCCTGCTTACTTTCTTTGTATACATTCGACTATACGGGATTTACGGAAATCGCGGTTTTCGGTTGCCGGCGATTAAACTGCTTTCATTCGGCGTCTCATCAAAAATGAAAATATTTTTGAAAACTACAAGTCTCATGGGTTTTAGTGGTGAAAAATAATTTTAAAAATCGTTCGGGAAATGAGTTTACCCTGCTTACTTTCTTTGTATACATTCGACTATACGGGATTTACGGGAAATCGCGGGTTTTCGGTTGCCGGCGATTAAACTGCTTTCATTCGGCGTCTCATCAAAAATGAAAATATTTTGAAAACTACAAGTCTCATGGTTTAGTGGTGAAAAAATAATTTTAAAAATCGTTCGGGAAATGAGTTTACTCCCTGCTTACTTTCTTTGTATACATTCGACTATACGGGATTTACGGGAAATCGCGGGTTTTCGGTTGCCGGCGATTAAAATTCGGCGTCTCATCAAAAAAAAATATTTTTGAAAACTACAAGTCTCATGGGTTTTAGTGGTGAAAAAATAATTTTAAAAATCGTTCGGGAAATGAGTTTACTCCCTGCTTACTTTCTTTGTATACATTCGACTATACGGCCGAGGGATTTACGGGAAATCGCGGGTTTTCGGTTGCCGGCGATTAAACTGCTTTCATTCGGCGTCTCATCAAAATGAAAATATTTTGAAAACTACAAGTCTCATGGTTTTAGTGGTGAAAAATAATTTTAAAAATCGTTCGGGAAATGAGTTTACTCCCTGCTTACTTTCTTTGTATACATTCGACTATACGGGATTTACGGGAAATCGCGGGTTTTCGGTTGCCGGCGATTAAACTGCTTTCATTCGGCGTCTCATCAAAAATGAAAATATTTTTAAAACTACAAGTCTCATGGGTTTTAGTGGTGAAAAAATAATTTTAAAAATCGTTCGGGAAATGAGTTTACTCCCTGCTTACTTTCTTTGTATACATTCGACTATACGGGCGAGCGGGATTACGGGAAATCGCGGGTTTTCGGTTGCCGGCGATTAAACTGCTTTCATTCGGCGTCTCATCAAAAATGAAAATATTTTGAAAACTACAAGTCTCATGGGTTTTAGTGGTGAAAAAATAATTTTAAAAATCGTTCGGGAAATGAGTTTACTCCCTGCTTACTTTCTTTGTATACATTCGACTATACGGGATTTACGGGAAATCGCGGGTTTTCGGTTGCCGGCGATTAAACTGCTTTCATTCGGCGTCTCATCAAAAATGAAAATATTTTTGAAAACTACAAGTCTCATGGGTTTTAGTGGTGAAAAAATAATTTTAAAAATCGTTCGGGAAATGAGTTTACTCCCTGCTTACTTTCTTTGTATACATTCGACTATACGAGTCCGGGATTTACGGGAAATCGCGGGTTTTCGGTTGCCGGCGATTAAACTGCTTTCATTCGGCGTCTCATCAAAAATGAAAATATTTTTGAAAACTACAAGTCTCATGGGTTTTAGTGGTGAAAAAATAATTTTAAAAATCGTTCGGGAAATGAGTTTACTCCTGCTTACTTTCTTTGTATACATTCGACTATACGGGCGAGTCCGGGATTTACGGGAAATCGCGGGTTTTCGGTTGCCGGCGATTAAACTGCTTTCATTCGGCGTCTCATCAAAAATGAAAATATTTTGAAAACTACAAGTCTCATGGGTTTTAGTGGTGAAAAAATAATTTTAAAAATCGTTCGGGAAATGAGTTTACTCCCTGCTTACTTTCTTTGTATACATTCGACTATACGGGATTTACGGGAAATCGCGGGTTTTCGGTTGCCGGCGATTAAACTGCTTTCATTCGGCGTCTCATCAAAAATGAAAATTTTTGAAAACTACAAGTCTCATGGGTTTTAGTGGTGAAAAAATAATTTTAAAAATCGTTCGGGAAATGAGTTTACTCCCTGCTTACTTTCTTTGTATACATTCGACTATACGGGATTTACGGGAAATCGCGGGTTTTCGGTTGCCGGCGATTAAACTGCTTTCATTCGGCGTCTCATCAAAAATGAAAATATTTTTGAAAACTACAAGTCTCATGGGTTTTAGTGGTGAAAAAATAATTTTAAAAATCGTTCGGGAAATGAGTTTACTCCCTGCTTACTTTCTTTGTATACATTCGACTATACGGGCCGAGGGATTTACGGGAAATCGCGGGTTTTCGGTTGCCGGCGATTAAACTGCTTTCATTCGGCGTCTCATCAAAAATGAAAATATTTTGAAAACTACAAGTCTCATGGGTTTTAGTGGTGAAAAAATAATTTTAAAAATCGTTCGGGAAATGAGTTTACTCCCTGCTTACTTTCTTTGTATACATTCGACTATACGGGATTTACGGGAAATCGCGGGTTTTCGGTTGCCGGCGATTAAACTGCTTTCATTCGGCGTCTCATCAAAAATGAAAATATTTTTGAAAACTACAAGTCTCATGGGTTTTAGTGGTGAAAAATAATTTTAAAAATCGTTCGGGAAATGAGTTTACTCCCTGCTTACTTTCTTTGTATACATTCGACTATAGGCCGAGTCCGGATTTACGGGAAATCGCGGGTTTTCGGTTGCCGGCGATTAAACTGCTTTCATTCGGCGTCTCATCAAAAATGAAAATATTTTTGAAAACTACAAGTCTCATGGGTTTTAGTGGTGAAAAAATAATTTTAAAAATCGTTCGGGAAATGAGTTTACTCCCTGCTTACTTTCTTTGTATACATTCGACTATACGGCCGAGTCCGGGATTTACGGGAAATCGCGGGTTTTCGGTTGCCGGCGATTAAACTGCTTTCATTCGGCGTCTCATCAAAAATGAAAATATTTTTGAAAACTACAAGTCTCATGGGTTTTAGTGGTGAAAAAATAATTTTAAAAATCGTTCGGGAAATGAGTTTACTCCCTGCTTACTTTCTTTGTATACATTCGACTATACGGGATTTACGGGAAATCGCGGGTTTTCGGTTGCCGGCGATTAAACTGCTTTCATTCGGCGTCTCATCAAAAATGAAAATATTTTTGAAAACTACAAGTCTCATGGGTTTTAGTGGTGAAAAAATAATTTTAAAAATCGTTCGGGAAATGAGTTTACTCCCTGCTTACTTTCTTTGTATACATTCGACTATACGGGATTTACGGGAAATCGCGGGTTTTCGGTTGCCGGCGATTAAACTGCTTTCATTCGGCGTCTCATCAAAAATGAAAATATTTTTGAAAACTACAAGTCTCATGGGTTTTAGTGGTGAAAAAATAATTTTAAAAATCGTTCGGGAAATGAGTTTACTCCCTGCTTACTTTCTTTGTATACATTCGACTATACGGCCGACGGGATTTACGGGAAATCGCGGGTTTTCGGTTGCCGGCGATTAAACTGCTTTCATTCGGCGTCTCATCAAAAATGAAAATATTTTTGAAAACTACAAGTCTCATGGTTTTAGTGGTGAAAAAATAATTTTAAAAATCGTTCGGGAAATGAGTTTACTCCCTGCTTACTTTCTTTGTATACATTCGACTATACGGGATTTACGGGAAATCGCGGGTTTTCGGTTGCCGGCGATTAAACTGCTTTCATTCGGCGTCTCATAAAATGAAAATATTTTGAAAACTACAAGTCTCATGGGTTTTAGTGGTGAAAAAATAATTTTAAAAATCGTTCGGGAAATGAGTTTACTCCCTGCTTACTTTCTTTGTATACATTCGACTATACGGGCCGAGTCCGGGATTTACGGGAAATCGCGGGTTTTCGGTTGCCGGCGATTAAACTGCTTTCATTCGGCGTCTCATCAAAAATGAAAATATTTTTGAAAACTACAAGTCTCATGGGTTTTAGTGGTGAAAAAATAATTTTAAAAATCGTTCGGGAAATGAGTTTACTCCCTGCTTACTTTCTTTGTATACATTCGACTATACGGGATTTACGGGAAATCGCGGGTTTTCGGTTGCCGGCGATTAAACTGCTTTCATTCGGCGTCTCATCAAAAATGAAAATATTTTTGAAAACTACAAGTCTCATGGGTTTTAGTGGTGAAAAAATAATTTTAAAAATCGTTCGGGAAATGAGTTTACTCCCTGCTTACTTTCTTTGTATACATTCGACTATACGGGCCGAGTCCGGGATTTACGGGAAATCGCGGGTTTTCGGTTGCCGGCGATTAAACTGCTTTCATTCGGCGTCTCATCAAAAATGAGAATATTTTTGAAAAACTACAAGTCTCATGAGTTTTAGTGTGAAAAAATAATTTTAAAAATCGTTCGGGAAATGAGTTTACTCTCTGCTTACTTTCTTTGTATACATTCGACTATACGAGATTTACGGGAAATCGCGGTTTTCGGTTGCCGGCGATTAAACTGCTTTCATTCGGCGTCTCATCAAAAATGAAAATATTTTTGAAAACTACAAGTCTCATGGGTTTTAGTGGTGAAAAAATAATTTTAAAAATCGTTCGGGAAATGAGTTTACTCCCTGCTTACTTTCTTTGTATACATTCGACTATACGGGCCGAGTCCGGGATTTACGGGAAATCGCGGGTTTTCGGTTGCCGGCGATTAAACTGCTTTCATTCGGCGTCTCATCAAAAATGAAAAATTTTTGAAAACTACAAGTCTCATGGGTTTTAGTGGTGAAAAATAATTTTAAAAATCGTTCGGGAAATGAGTTTACTCCTGCTTACTTTCTTTGTATACATTCGACTATACGGGCCGAGTCTGGGATTACGGGAAATCGCGGGTTTTCGGTTGCCGGCGATTAAACTGCTTTCATTCGGCGTCTCATCAAAAATGAAAATATTTTGAAAACTACAAAGTCTCATGGGTTTTAGTGGTGAAAAAATAATTTTAAAAATCGTTCGGGGAAATGAGTTACTCCCTGCTTACTTTCTTTGTATACATTCGACTATACGGGCCGAGTCCGGATTTACGGGAAATCGCGGGTTTTCGGTTGCCTGCGATTAAACTGCTTTCGTTCGGCGTCTCATCAAAAAATGAAAAAAAACTTTTGAAACTACAAGTCTCACGGGTTTTAGTGGTGAAAAACTAATTTTAAAAATCGTTCGGGAAATGAGTTTACATCCTGCTTTCTTTCTTTGTATACATTCGACTATACGGGCCGAGTCTGGGATTTACGGGAAATCGCGGGTTTTCGGTTGCCGGCGATTAAACTGCTTTCATTCGGCGTCTCATCAAAAATGAAAATATTTTTGAAAACTACAAGTCTCATGGGTTTTAGTGGTGAAAAAATAATTTGAAAAATCGTTCGGGAAATGAGTTTACTCCCTGCTTACTTTCTTTGTATACATTCGACTATACGGGCCGAGTCCGGGATTTACGGGAAATCGCGGGTTTTCGGTTGCCTGCGATTAAACTGCTTTCGTTCGGCGTCTCATCAAAAATGAAAATATTTCTGAAAACTACAAGTCTCATGGGTTATAGTGGTGAAAAAATAATTTTAAAAATCGTTCGGGAAATGAGTTTACTCCCTGCTTACTTTCTTTGTATACATTCGACTATACGGGATTTACGGGAAATCGCGGGTTTTCGGTTGCCGGCGATTAAACTGCTTTCATTCGGCGTCTCTCATCAAAAATGAAAATATTTTTGAAAACTACAAGTCTCATGGGTTTTAGTGGTGAAGAAATAATTTTAAAATCGTTCGGGAAATGAGTTTACTCCCTGCTTACTTTCTTTGTATACATTCGACTATACGGGCCGAGTCTGGGATTTACGGGAAATCGCGGGTTTTCGGTTGCCGGCGATTAAACTGCTTTCATTCGGCGTCTCATCAAAAATGAAAATATTTTTGAAAACTTCAAGTCTCATGAGTTTTAGTGGTGAAAAAATAATTTTAAAAATCGTTCGGGAAATGAGTTTACTCCCTGCTTACTTTCTTTGTATACATTCGACTATACGGGATTTACGGGAAATCGCGGGTTTTCGGTTGCCGGCGATTAAACTGCTTTCATTCGGCGTCTCATCAAAAATGAAAATATTTTTGAAAACTACAAGTCTCATGGGTTTTAGTGGTGAAAAAATAATTTTAAAATTGTTCGGGAAATGAGTTTACTCTCTCCTTACTTTCTTTGTATACATTCGACTATACGGGCCGAGTCCGGGATTTACGGAAAATCGCGGGTTTTCGGTTGCCTGCGATTAAACTGCTTTCGTTCGGCGTCTCATCAAAAATGAAAAAACTTTTGAAAACTACAAGTCTCACGGGTTTTAGTGGTGAAAAACTAATTTTAAAAATCGTTCGGGAAATGAGTTTACATCCTGCTTTCTTTCTTTGTATACATTCGACTATATGGGCCGAGTCTGGGATTTACGGGAAATCGCGGGTTTTCGGTTGCCAGCGATTAAACTGCTTTCATTCGGCGTCTCATCAAAAATGAAATTATTTTTGAAAACTACAAGTCTCATAAGTTTTAGTGGTGAAAAAATAATTTTAAAAATCGTTCGGGAAATGAGTTTACATCCTGCTTTCTTTCTTTGTATACATTCGACTATACGGGCCGAGTCTGGGATTTACGGGAAATCGCGGGTTTTCGGTTGCCGGCGATTAAACTGCTTTCATTCGGCGTCTCATCAAAAATGAAAACATTTTTGAAACTGCAAGTCTCATGAGTTTTAGTGGTGAAAAAATAATTTTAAAAATCGTTCGGGAAATGAGTTTACTCCCTGCTTACTTTCTTTGTATACATTTGACTATACGGGCCGAGTCCGGGATTTACGGGAAATCGCGGGTTTTCGGTTGCCGGCGATTAAACTGCTTTCATTCGGCGTCTCATCAAAAATGAAAATATTTTTTGAAAACTACAAGTCTCATGGGTTTTAGTGGTGAAAAAATAATTTTTAAAAATCGTTCGGGAAATGAGTTTAACTCCCTGCTTACTTTCTTTGTATACATTCGACTATACGGGCCGAGTCCGGGATTTACGGAAATCGCGGGTTTTCGGTTGCCTGCGATTAAACTGCTTTCGTTCGGCGTCTCATCAAAAATGAAATTTTTTTGAAAACTACAAGTCTCACGGGGGTTTTAGTGGTGAAAAACTAATTTTAAAAAATCGCTCGGTAAATGATTTACCACCCTGCTTTCTTTCTTTGTATACATTCGACTATACGGGCGAGTCCGGATTTACGGAAATCGCGGGTTTTCGGTTGTCGGCGATTTAAACTGCTTTCATTCGTCGTCTCATCAAAAATGAAATTATTTTGAAAAACTACAAGTCTCATGGGTTTTAGTGGTGAAAAATAATTTTAAAAATTCGTTCGGAAATGAGTTTACTCCCTGCTTACTTTCTTTGTATACATTCGACTATACGGGCCGAGTCGGATTTACGGGAAATCGCGGGTTTTCGGTTGCCTGCGATGAAACTGCTTTCGTTCGGCGTCTCATCAAAAATGAAAATATTTCTGAAAACTACAAGTCTCATGGGTTATAGTGGTGAAAAAATAATTTTTAAAAATCGTTCGGGAAATGAGTTTACTCCCTGGCTTACTTTCTTTGTAAACATTCGACTATACGGGATTTACGGGAAATCGCGGGTTTTCGGTTGCCGGCGATTAAACTGCTTTCATTCGGCGTCTCATCAAAGATGAAAATATTTTTGAAACTACAAGTCTCATGAGTTTTAGTGGTGAAAAAATAATTTTAAAAATCGTTCGGGAAATGAGTTTACTCCCTGCTTACTTCTTTGTATACATTCGACTATACGGGCCGAGTCCGGATTTACGGGAAATCGCGGTTTTCGGGTTGCCGGCGATTAAACTGCTTTCATTCGGCGTCTCATCAAAAATTAAAATATTTTGAAAACTACAAGTCTCATGAGTTTTAGTGGTGAAAAATAATTTTAAAAATCGTTCGGAAATGAGTTTAGCTAGAGTAGGGGATGAATTAAGTACAGTTTTGGTTTTCCACGGTCAAATCCCTATTAAAAAAACGTTGCTTTTAGACCCCCTTAAAAAAAACTTTTGATCCTGGTTGAGGTGTAAAAAAAAACTGCTGACATCATCAAAATGACGGCACTCGACAAAACTGCTGACATCAACAACGTGCATGCGCCAAATCTGTTTGAATAGAAAGGGGAATTCCCTACTCAAATTGCGACCGCTGTTAGTTGAAGTCTGAATGTACTTATAATAAAGAGAAATGACTTGGTTTAAGAATGCAATCAGTAAATTATATAGCGTTGTCTCAGCACCTGTGCAGCAACTCGCGACGCTCTTGCCGATCGCCTGAAGAGCGTGCGAGACACTGTCACTTCTTATTATAACAGGGCGAGGGAGCAAATTGCTGGAAGGGCAACGCTGGCACGATGAAATCGAAGCCGAGGCGCAAGAGGACTTTTTACGATGCTGGAGACATACAAAATGGAATACAGCGGAGTCGAAGACATCAAGCACATGTTCTCACAAGGAGAAAACCGATCCGAAGGCGTCGAAGACATTCAGCACATTTTTGACGAAAATGACACACAGATGTTGGAAGACGGAAATCGCATCAAGACATGGCGGTTCAACAAGAACCTTAAATCAACCACTGACGGAGGCCATCATGCGAAAATTACGCCCTACATAGACATGAGAGTCAAGGTAGTCTACAGTTTTGCTTGCACCATCTACGAAGCAGGAGGTGGTACAGCTCTGTATCACAAGACCAAGGGAAGCGAAGGATCGCTTACGAGCCTAGCTGACATCGAGGTCTTTGTCGAAAAATGTGAAATGCAGCGATTAGATCTAGGAGCTAACGAGTTTTGGGGGAAGGCGTACTTGCCACCAGAAAGAACAATCGAGACCCCAGGATCGTACGAAGGGAAAATAGTCTTCCAACATGTGGAGATTAAGATAATCTCTACAAAGGAGCCCCTGTTAGGTTGTGGACCTTTACCAGACTGGTTGCGAAATAAGAGGGTACATCTACAGCTTCGACAAAGAAGATGAAAGAACCGACAATTTGTGTGTCTGGAGATGTCTTGCTGTACACTCACGTGGAGAAAGAGAGCAGCGCGAGAAACGTGTCACGAGACCAGCTCTCGCACTAGCAACGCGAGTACTACGAGAATCCCCAACTAAAAGCGGGGAGAAGTACGTGCTACGAAGCTCGTTGACTTCGAAGGCATAGCGAAGCGTTTCAAGATCAACATCAGAGTCTTTGAACCTAAGACCAACTCTAAAAAGGCACCCTGGAGACTCGTGTACGGTCAGAATCAATACAAAAAAGATTTAGACACGATCAACCTCGGCATGTGGAAGGGCACTGTTTTACATTAAAAAGATGGATTGTTTTAACGCAAACACTGGGAGTGCATGGTCTGAAACAGCGATTCACGCAAAGTCTGTCATCTGACAAGGCACACAAAGAAAGATTGTGAAGGAAAAAAGCCGACTATCATCTGCAAAGGCAAGAAGGTCAAGCGGCATGCCTAGCAAGTCAGAGAAGGTCTTTTACGATGAGGGCTTCAGCTATGACGCTTGTAAATGGTCGAGCACATGTCGAGGGAAAACTGGAAGGCACATCCATCACGCACTCTGTGGGCATGGAGGAGAGAACGAGTCATACGCTATGGCAAAAAGGAAAACCAAGTCTACCTTGTAGACGGCTATGAACCTCAGACCAAGACAGTCTATGAGTACCACGGTTGCAAGTGGCACGGATGCCCCTGCCCAAGGAACAAACACGAATAAATATCGATATACGGCCACCAAGTCTAAGGAGGAAGGCATCCGAAAACTTGGCTACAACCTCGTGACAGTGTGGGAGTGTGAGAGCCCACCCAAAGCCAAGAGGTTACTTCAAGAAAGAATTCGACCCTACCCTCACTACATCGTGTTTGATTTCGAGGCCCTCCTAGCACCTTTACCACCAGCGGCAAACATCCGATCTAACATACATCTCGGAAGCATGTGCCGGTCAGCGTCGCCATTTCACGATAGTCTGAACGGAGATCCAACGTTCCTGGAGCACGATGATTCCCAAGATCTTGGTTAAACGATTTGTGGAGCAGCTCGAAAAGAGACACACCCTCATCGTGAAAGAGGTGGAGAGAATGTACCCGAGGACCCGATGATTTTGACATGCTTCCAGACAAGACTCAGAAGGCATGGAACGAGTGGGTAAACCAAGTGGCCGTGATCGGCTTCAACAGTGGCAAGTATGACCTGAACATGATCAGCCGGCACTTTGTCGATCAAATTGCCAAAGACAATGAAAAAAGATCAACGTGGCGAAGAAAGACAACGACTACATGTTCCTCACAACCTCGAGGTTCAAATTTCTCGATATCAAAAATTTTCTCGCTCCTGGTCTGAGCTACGACCGATGGTGCAAGTCTCTGGATGTAAGCTTGAAAATTTCGTGTTTCCTTACGAATGGTTGTCAAACTACGACAAGTTGAGCCCATGTCGCCCCGTGGAGCACGAGGACTTCTATAGCAGTCTTAGTGGGAAAACACCCTCTTCTCTTGATGAGTACGAAACATTCCGTGCAGAGTTTTACAAGCGAGACTGTGTCACCATGATGGACTGGTTGCGTGAGTACAATTTAGCCGATGTGGAACCCTTTATCGAAGGCCGTGGACAAGACGAGGCGGCAGTACTACGACGACGAGATAGACATTTTGAAAGATGCGGTAAGCATTCCAGGTGTGTCGATCCGCTACGTTTTGAACAAGTCTCTACGACTGAACCCAAGTTAGAGCTCTACGCTCCGGGGGAGCCGTGCAAACCACAAGTGTAAGGTAGACTGCTACCAAGGGTCTTGCAAGGCTTGCAAAGAGGTGCAAAAGGCTTGCACTGAGTGTACGAAGAATGAGGCCTACGAGCTCTTGCAGACGGGCATGGTGGGAGGGCCTGCCATCGTGTTCTGTAGGTACACGAGAGAGACGTGACGGGTATCAGATCTCACGTATACGAGGAGCCACGGAAGTGCAAAACTGTTTTGGGGCTTGACGCGAACATGCTGTACCCGAGTACGTTGATGCAAGACTTTCCTTGTGGGAAGGAGAAGCTGATCAAGATTGATACACCCACGGCTGAGCACAATCTCGAGCTACTAACACAAGGTGTGCAAAATGGATCCCTCTTTGGTTTTGCGCAGGTCGACATCGAGGTCCCTCTGGAACTGTATGACAAATTCAGCGAGATGGCTCCGCTATTTGTGGTCAAGGAGATACCCGACGATCAAATCCCCGAGCACATGCAAGAGTACTTGGAAATTACGGTGCGCAAGCGTGTTTCAGGCACACGTAAGCTTCTAGGGTTGATGAAAGCTAAAAATATCTTGTTGTACACTCCGGTGCTAAAGTGGTACCTCGACCATGGCCTGAAGGTGACAGCGTTTCACCAGTTCATCAAGTACAAACGAGGTAAGCCATTTGCATGGTTTCCAGAAGAAATTGCGGATGCACGACGACAAGCCGATAAAGACCCTGACAAGCGTATTGCGGAGAGATACAACCAAGCTGAAAGGAACTCGTTCTATGGGAAAATGATCGAGGACCTAGCGAGACACGCGAACACCACCTTTACGAGAGATGAAAGAAGGTGGATGCAGCGATGAGATCACCGTACCTTGAAGACCTTGAAGAGATAGGCGATGCTTACGAGATCCGAGAAGGAAAGAAAAAGGTGCATATCGACAGAGCGTACCAGTGCGGCATCGCGGTGTACCAGCTGGCCAAATTGCGCATGCTTGAGTTCTATTATGACTTCATCGACAAGTACGTGGATCGTCGAGACTTTGAATACGTCTACATGGACACAGACAGTGCATACTTTGCGATCTCTGGGGAAGAGTTGCGTGATGTCGTTCGCCCTGAACTGCTCGAAGAGTACGATAAAGACGTAAAAAATTGGCTCGTCACCGATAACTACTCGAGTCGAACAGGAGGGATATTCAAACCGGAATTTATCGGGTTTCGGATAATTGCCACGACAGCCAAGTGTATTTTTATCGAGGGTAAAAATGGTACAAAGTTCTCATGTAAGGGCATGTCAAGGAAGCATAACGCTATGACATGGCGAGAGGTATAAGAATGCGTTGAATGGCTCTATTGACATGGCCAAAACGTAGCGTTTCCGGGTGCGCAACCAGGGGATGGTTACGTACGAACAAAACAAGCTGGCCTCTCGGCGTTTATGATAAGCGGAAGGTACTCGATGATGGTATACATACCGGTGCCTTTGGAATTGTAAGTCGCGTTGAATAGATTTGTGTTGTTTTTTTCTCTCACAATTTTGAGTCACTCCTCATCAGTATAAAGCTGTAGCAACAAGATCAAACTCATTTGCCTCATCCATTCAAAAATTTTTATCATTTTTGAATAAGCAAGAGGTTTTCTGCATGATGCGCAAATGAGCTAGCCGGTGATGCGTGAATTTTCACATAGGTAATACTCAAGGTGATACTGAATACCTTATATACAAAGCTCGAATTATAGTAAAATTGTGGGAGCAGGCTTAGGTCCTGGCTGAAGGTTATGGGTGCGCGGGCGAGAGCACGTCCTAGCTGGAAGCGGCCGTCTCGCCCCGGTTTCTCCCACACACTGTGCCAGTCGGGAAAAAATTGCGCCAAAATGACGGTTAATGTCAGTGCTAGGAACGACCTCTGAAAGTGCTCACTTAAAAAGGTGGGTTTCGTTAATGCGTAGTACAAGCACGACATTCTGTATAGAGTATAAAGAGCAAGCACGCTAAGCCTGCAAAGCAGGACAGCACTGAAAAAACACCTTGGATATGGTGAACCAAAGGCTCTGATTGGTATACTCACAGAATCAAAAACCCTCTGGGTTCAAACAACAACAACAAAAACAACAACAAAAACCCAGAGGGTTCCCTTGCGAGGGTTTTGTTTTGCTCATGCTGAGCCGCAGGCGATGAAAAATAAAAAATGATGAACGACATAGGCCTCACTGTAGCAATAATTCTTCCGTACGTCTTGATCGTGCTCTGCTTTTTGCGTTATAGAAGGCTTCTAATAAAGATGAGCGAGATTACAGCTATATTTGATGTTGTAGACACGGAAGCCTTTCAACCCAAAGAAAAACCTATCGACAAACGTCAAGCCTTGAAAGAAGCTATACGCAAAGGCAAACAGCATCTCTTGCCGAAGAAATGTACTGAAAGCTTTGCTGACAAGGCATCAGATGAGGTGATCGAAAAAGCGTACACCGACTATGTTCAACGTGAAATTCACGATAAGGGGGGAGAAGACCGCCAAAGCACTCTCTTCACATGCGATTGGCATGTGCGCGAAGGCCGTAGGTAATGTTGTTCAACTCGACAGTGCGGAGGGTCTGAAAAAAGACATCGAAGAGGACCCCATCATTAAAGACTCCATGGCAGATTTGGGGGATCCTTGTGTACTCTGCCTTTGGAAAATTTCTAGCGCCAATATTGGTTGTTGCTCATACATTTAACCATGCCTGCCAGCATGTGTCCTAGACAGATAAAGAGCGAGATGATGAACATCAAGAAGAAGATGGGAAACAGTCTTTCGAATGGACAATTCCTGAATTACGAAACCTAACAGAAGCAACGCAGGAGACTCCAGAAACGGTTTGAAGACCTCCAGCTGTATGATCAAGATCTAGCCGTCTTGATGTAAAAAAGAAGTGATTTTTGTACGTCTCACGACTTACAAGATAAATGAGTGAAGAACAAACACAATCTAACCAAGTCATAACCAAGAAGAATGAGGGTCGTGTTGCTGCTGGCAAGAAGAATGAGGGTCGTGTTGCTGCTGGCAAGAGACTTGCTGAATGGAATCGCAAGAACAAGGCTGACTTACAGAAGAACTTGGGCAAAAGTACTTCGCAAGAGGGTCAGGAACCTATCGCAGGTCCTCACAAGTTCCTGGACAATGCATATCTCTATGTCGCTGGAGGTCTAGCTGCTGTACTTGCTGTTTGCGTGGCAGTCTATTACATACGTGGCAGCGCAGAACATAGTTCCAAGAAGCCTGCTGAAACCGTCTCCACAGGTGCGCCAGCGGATCGCATGGCGGCCGTGTCAGCGGAAGGGCGAAGCCCGTCTCAGCATGAGCAAGGGCCGTCTCAACCCACGCAAAAGCAACGCGATCGCCTGGCGGCTCAGCAGGAGCAAGAGCGTCATATCAACATTTTCAAGATGCAAAAACTTATAATAAATGAGCAGCAAAGAGTATCAGAAAGAAGTCGTCGATTCCTTGTGGGAATCTGTCAGACTAGTATCCTATACTATTGTCTTGGCGCTAGGCGCGAAAAAGGCTCTGGGAGTTTCTAGACCGGGGGCCAAGATGGACATGGAGGACGGCTTGAAGCTCGCTGGCTATATGACAGGAGCGATATTATTCGACGATTACGCGATAAAACAAGGGTGGTATAAGCGTTCCATGATGCCTCCAAAATAACTGTGAAAAAGCCGTGTCTGCCCAAGGCAAACACGAGTGACCTGAAGGACCTAAAATAAAATGACTCTAGGCATTGTCAAAGACCCGCATACGACAATCTTCACAGGACCGACAAGCTGTGGCAAGACGCAGCGTGTCCTGGATTTGCTTGAGAACGAGTACAGGCAGCATTTCGACAACATTGTCATTCTCTGCCCTACACTACGCTGGAACAAGACCTATCAAGAGAGGTCCTCGCTGTGGAAAGATGACTACGTGTTCCTTATAGATCCTGGTGACCATCTGTTCGAATGGATCAAAAAACTGACGTCACAGCTGGCGTACGAAGAGACGTTGTTTATCGTTGACGATATGATAGCCGACGAGAGCCTTGATAAAAAGCGACAGCCCTTGCTTAAGCTTGCCATCAATGGTAGACATCGCAAACACAGTCTCTGGCTACTAACGCAGTCGTATACCGCCTTGCCGAAGAACCTTCGAAGGCAAAAAAAGCAGTTGTTCATGTGGTACCCCCACGAACGATCAGACATGAAACTCGTCGACGGGGAAACAAACATGCTCAGCGACTGAGAAAACATCAAGGCTCAGATGGAAAAGTCCAAGCACGCTTGCTTGTACGTAAGACTGGAGCACCCCAAGACTTGGAAAATTTTGGAGTGATGAGTTCTGTCCCATGCAAGATTGTTGGTTAGACTCTTGACATATAAGAAAAGATGGATAATGAGAGCGTAATTAAAGCTTCTTGAGCTGTAGTTGCTGACGGATTTTTGGGAACATTGTGTTGCAGCAATATTTCCTGAACCTTCTCGCTTTGGGCTGCTGGCTTCCAAACACCAGCTCATACATACCCTCCTCATTGATGTAGAGGTCGTATTTTTGAGAGTCGGATGGCCATTTCACAGGTTCCCCCGTACCGGGGGAACCGATCAGTTGCCACTTTTGAGTGTAATTTTCCTGACTACAGTGGTTGCGGATGGTATCAGATGTGTCTTTTTTGTACTCCAGTGCGCCTTGTACTACTTCTTTAGCACGAGTCCAAGGGCGACCGTTGATGGTTACGGTGTGTAACTTGGTATTGTTATATTCAACTGCTACAAGACAAGACATCTTTATCTTGTGAGTTTTTGGAATTCCGGGGATCATGTTGCATGGACGGTGCTCTTGATTTTGAATTGCATGTGCTAGTGGGTAGTTAATGTGAGCCACAGGTTCACATTAATACTTACCCTCCCCATACAAAAAAAATGTTCGGGTATCCCTGGAGGAGGTTAAGGCTTGGTAAAGAATAATTTCAAGAGCACATCCAAATGTTCATTCTCCCAATCCATACAAGGGTCTCTTACATACACCAAAGGGGGCATGGTATAGAAAGGATACCCGTATACTATACCACGGATAACATCGGGTTCGCTCTCAAGTTCAATATGAACTAGTTTCCTATCTGCTATGGGAAACTTGAGTATGTCACTAATTTCCCCCAAGTCAGCCAGATCCGAGAGCTTCAAGTCCTTATCCTTGATGACCTCGTAGCAGAGCATGCCCCACCTGTTAACCTCGGCCGATACGATATGTAGACCTAGGTCCTCAATATCAACCTCGAGTCCCTCATCTTCCTCCTCACAAGGAATTGTTGCCCAGGCTTTTTCACCAGAGGCTACTCTCTCAAAAGCTCGTCGTCATCTGGATATACAAACCCCTCGTAGTACTCCCCATTTCTAAATCTAAAATTCTCCAGACAAGTGGAACAATAACCGGTAGTTGATCCTGCCTTGATGCAGCATCTCAGCACGGGTACTTGAATATCGTAAAAGTTTCCAAGTTGCAAGCTCTGTACATAGGCTTCCATTTTTTTTTTCTTGATATTTAACTACCTTTTAACATACATCTGAAGTGGTCAAGCAGCATTATAAGGCGTGTTTTTGTGGCTCGTGGGAGCTACAAAAACTGAGGCTTATTCTTCTAACGCTGGGACACCTAGATTGTACAAGTCATCTCGACCTAGATCGATAAGCCTGAAGTGGCACCTCCGCCGCTCCACATGCCCTTCCTCTTCGAATCGATTGAACGCGTGCATCCCGTTAGGATTATCGATGACCACAATCTCTTCACAGTTTGGATAGTTGTCCCTAAGCCATCTCCTTTTGGTGGAGATTTTCCGTCTTTGAACACGTGCACAGTAGTAGGGAAGACGATGGCACTGATCATCGTCTGGTGCAGTATGCTTGCGGTAAATCATGATCGCGTTGTCTTTTCGAGGATCTTGCGCAGGTGGAACATGTCGCTGTCGTAGCTCTGTGATTTCTTGCGCTTGTACCACAAGTTGTCTATCTTTTTCTTCAAGATCATCCTCCAGCACCATAAGTTGTCTATCCTTGTCTTCAAGATTTTCGTCAAGGATCGCAATGGCTACGTCTTTTTCATCGATAGCTTGCCGTTGCTCTCGTACTTCATCTTGCAGCTTTTCTATACCTTTTCGCGTTAGCCACTTGGTAAGCTTGATGGCTTTAGGTTTTCTAGAACGGTCTGCAATCTCAAGAGCTCCACCTAGTGTCACAAACATATCGTGAGGATTAGCATGTTTTGGTTCTTGAAAGGTTTGGTTTAAAACCAACCCTTTCATATCACGACGAGGCGTTGTTTTTACGTCTCTGTAAGTCGTCGCAATGTCAGGGATTCCTAAAAATCTACCAAAATCAGCACGCTTGAAGCGCGGGTGCGAGTGCTCGTCATACATGGTTTCGATCGCTCCAGCAGGCACGGCGTTGCACAGGTCAAGTTGAGAAGACATATTTCTTATACACGCCAAGGCTCAACCACAGTTTTTTGTGATTCGAAAAAAGTCACAAAATTACGAGGTCCAATAACCAACACCAAGCTGACGAAGCCATGGATATTTTTTGCATAACTCTTCAATATCCCAAGTTGTGTTTACCAGTTTGCTGTAATCGTCATCGTGCACTACATCTATCAGTCTGGAATGGGCTCTCAAAAGAGCTTTCGAAGAGCAGCGTCAAGCCCTGGCGTTGCTTAATGATGATCTTGAAGACAGGGATAGACAACTTATGGTGCTGGAGGATGATCTTGAAGAAAAAGATAGACAACTTGCCGTACAAGAGCAAGAAATTGAAGAACTACATAAGCGAGCCGTTCCTCACCTTGAAGACCCTAGAAAGGATAACGGGATGGTTATAATTAAAAGAATAACGACGATGAATATCCATATGTCGCTATATGTGGGCAACAAGGCTATGTAGCGCAAAAGATTCGCAACAAGTTAACAGATCATCCCAACGGTCAACTCGTCGTTCTTGCAGAAACTCCAAATGCCATTGTACATTACAACTGGCTCCGAGAGCGTGGATGCATCGAAGTAAATCCCGAACGTCCAAGGCACTTTCGATTAGGTCGTAATTATACACATCAGAGATTGATGGAGCTTGCCGAGATCTAGGATTTTTTTTGTAACCTTGATAGATTACAAAAACTACGCGAAGTTTACCACTCCTTGACATGCTCTGGAGGTACTTGTACATCCTCTGGAATTTCCATGAGTTCTTCTGAAACAAAGCTCCGCTCTGACGCTCCTGGAACTGTGTTCGACCCCGTCTTGCAAGTAATATAGCACACGGTTGTTTGGTTGCTGCTCGATGCGATCCAACCTATACATCTTTTTGCTCCACCAGGCGTCAGTACCACGTCTTCTCGCATCACCATGCTCTTCTCCAGGTTGCAGTAGGTAAAGGTAGAGACCGTCCTCAGGTAACGGTTTTTCTTGCTCCAGACGATCGCCTTTCGCAACAAGCGGTACTCCTGCGGAGCCGCTAGGCGATACCTCATCCATCTTGATTGCCTTGTTGGGTTTCATGCCGATCATGGCAGTTTTGGTATTGTTCATGCTTTTCACGATAGGGTACAGATGTTTCACCCATGTGGTACTAGTCTCATCAGTGACCAACTCTTGTGCATCCTGGGACTTGAACAGTCTCTCCGCAAGCACCTTGTTATAGGACTCGACAAAGGCTGTGAACGTATGATGATATTTGGTAGTTGCACGCTTAATCTCGACGCCTTTGCCCTCTAGCAGTTTTGTCACATCCGACTTGAACTCACTACCGTTGTCACACTGGAAGATCTTCGGATAGCGTAAAGGTCCTGCTTTGCCTCCAGCGTAAATCTCCTTGATCATGTCAGCGACTTCGCTGGCTTTCTTCGTTTTCAATGGTTTAGCTACCTTGTAGCGCGAGGCTACATCGATCCCTGTGAGGATATATTTGTATTTCGAGCCATACAGGCGATGATGAGGCATGTACAGCAAATCAAATTGGTGCATTTCATTGGGCTTTGTGATTGTGAAATGCGGGTAATCAATCCTTTTAGATCCTCGAATATGTCTGAGCCAGAGCAACTGACGAGATAGCCAGTGTACGACTTTCTTTTTAGGTAGTCCACTGTGCTCAGCGAGCAATTTAACAGCCTTCCGACCAGTCCATAAATTTTCAGGGGTATAGTAAATACTGCTTAATTTTTCTACCTCCTTCTCTGTGGGAATATGTGTTACTCCTTTCGACATGTTTATTACATGTCGAAAACATTTTGGCTGCGAGGCATAGGCAGCCGACTACCCCTACCATTGCAATTACATCAAACATTTTGGACTTTCTTGGCTATGAAGGAGCACCCAAAAATCAGCAGCAAAATTTTTACGCCCATTTGTACACTGCAAAACCAAGGAGGGCTAAGGATCCAACGATAAACGTTAGTTCACCGTCTTGTTGCTGCTTGCTAGGCGTGTAGAAGTCGGATAATTTAGGAGCCTTCTTGATCGTTGCGATGTAATAGTCTCTCATACCTTCATCGAGCTCCTTCAAGCTCTCTCCAGCTTGCCTTTTCAGCTCTCGTTGATGGATATACCAATCTTTTACCTGCCGATCTCTTCTTACCCACTGTGCTTGAGCAGCTTGAAGTTGTTCAATTTTTTTATCACGCCTTTTACGCTCGGCCTCACCATGGCCTGACAGCTTACTGATTAAGTAATTCGATCCGCTAAAAGCGAGGGCATTGATTATAGCCCCAACCCCGAGTACTAATATGCTTGCCATCTTTATTTTAATATTCGACACTGTGAAATCTACCATCTAAGATGTTCAGCTGAGCATCTTGAAGTAGGAAAACGTAGCATTTAATATCCCCCGTTGTTCCGTCTGCTTTCTTTGTCATATGCAAGGTTATACCGTCTGACAATCTCTGTAATGGCCTTCCAGAACCGTGGAGACTATGATCAGGTGATGCTCGGAAATCAACAAACAGCGCATAACGCTCAGTCATAAACTGCCCAATTGTCACACCTGAATCGTGGCTACCGAATAAGTTTACGATCTGCTCGAGGTGATCTTTCGGGAGCATCGCGTGTGTATAGAGCTCATTAGGCTCACCTTCGACAGTGATCGATATTTTTTCGATCTTTGGGTTGTAGAAGACCTCGTTAGCGCCCGAGTAAGCCTTCACTTTTCCAGGGTCTACAAAGAGCAGTAAAACGCCTTTTAAACTTTTTGCTGGAGTATCAATTTGCAAATTGTAGCTTGTGTCAGCCTTTTTCATCGTGACAACCTTGCTACGGAGTACCCTTTCATAGGGTAGCGCCAAACGACTATACCGCGACATCATAGCGCTCGCGAGACCCTCGTTATTAACCTTGTCAAACTCTAATGCGATATTAGTGATCTTGTAGGCAGCATCTGGTGGTTTAGCTGCGGTATTTCCAACAGCTGGGGTACCACCATCTTTGATAACGTCACATATGATGCAAAATGTATAACGAATTGCAGCCTATCGTGTAGCCCTGGCTGGTAGAACGGCAAGTCTCGTGTCAATTCAAACATTTTACCGATAGGGATGCAAAAGGTGCTGCCATAGGCTGCGACGATCGCTTTTTCCTCGTCCGTGCCTGCATGATCAGTCGCTTTTACCTGTAGGGCGCGGATTGTACCGTCGTTGGGATTGATCCCCTCTAGGATCAAGTTGTTTTCCCGATCAAACTTGGGCAACCATAGGTCCTTGTAGGTAGCGAGCACCCTGTAGTCGCTAATATTTTGCACCTCGTTGCTATTCAAAGTGATATGAAGATTTTGCACCAAGGATTTACCTATATTGCTGACGATAGTGCGCTTCGTGTTTGTTCCCGTAAGTTCCAGATCGAAAAGTAGTTTGATACTAGATGGAAAAATTACATCGTTCTGCCCCATGTTGGGGATGTCAACATACAAGTCCTCGTTCTGATTAATCGTACTAGGGACATGACTTACTTTTACACGCTGCTTCTTCCCTTTCATAGCCATCATTGTTTTAATCTC
>JASGCC010002844.1:0-26429 GCA_030067915.1 Hydractinia echinata
TTTACGGGAAATCGCGGGTTTTCGGTTGCCGGCGATTAACTGCTTTCATTCGGCGTCTCATCAAAATGAAAATATTTTTGAAAACTACAAGTCTCATGGGTTTTAGTGGTGAAAAAATAATTTTAAAAATCGTTCGGGAAATGAGTTTACTCCCTGCTTACTTTCTTTGTATACATTCGACTATACGGGAATTTACGGGAAATCGCGGTTTCGGTTGCCGGCGATTAAACTGCTTTCATTCGGCGTCTCATCAAAATGAAAATTTTTGAAAACTACAAGTCTCATGGGTTTTAGTGGTGAAAAAATAATTTTAAAAAATCGTTCGGGAAATGAGTTTACTCCCTGGGTACTTTCTTTGTATACATTCGACTATACGGGCCGAGCCGGGATTTACGGGAAATCGCGGGTTTTCGGTTGCCGGCGATTAAACTGCTTTCATTCGGCGTCTCATCAAAAATGAAAATTTTTGAAAACTACAAGTCTCATGGTTTTAGTGGTGAAAAAATAATTTTAAAAAATCGTTCGGGAAATGAGTTTACTCCCTGCTTACTTTCTTTGTATACATTCGACTATACGGGGGATTTACGGGAAATCGCGGTTTTCGGTTGCCGGCGATTAAACTGCTTTCATTCGGCGTCTCATCAAAAATGAAAATATTTTTGAAAACTACAAGTCTCATGGTTTTAGTGGTGAAAAAATAATTTTAAAAATCGTTCGGGAAATGAGTTTACTCCTGCTTACTTTCTTTGTATACATTCGACTATACGGGATTTACGGGAAATCGCGGGTTTTCGGTTGCCGGCGATTAAACTGCTTTCATTCGCGTCTCATCAAAAATGAAAATATTTTTGAAAACTACAAGTCTCATGGGTTTTAGTGGTGAAAAATAATTTTAAAAAATCGTTCGGGAAATGAGTTTACTCCCTGCTTACTTTCTTTGTATACATTCGACTATACGGGATTTACGGGAAATCGCGGGTTTTCGTTGCCGGCGATTAAACTGCTTTCATTCGGCGTCTCATCAAAAATGAAATATTTTTGAAAACTACAAGTCTCATGGGTTTTAGTGGTGAAAAAATAATTTTAAAAATCGTTCGGGAAATGAGTTTACTCCCTGCTTACTCTTTGTATACATTCGACTATATACGGGATTTACGGGAAATCGCGGGTTTTCGGTTGCCGGCGATTAAACTGCTTCATTCGGCGTCTCATCAAAATGAAATATTTTTGAAAACTACAAGTCTCATGGGTTTTAGTGGTGAAAAAATAATTTTAAAAATCGTTCGGGAAATGAGTTTACTCCCTGCTACTTTCTTTGTATACTTCGACTATACGGGATTTACGGGAAATCGCGGGTTTTCGGTTGCCGGCGATTAAACTGCTTTCATTCGGCGTCTCATCAAAAATGAAAATATTTTTGAAAACTACAAGTCTCATGGTTTTAGTGGTGAAAAAATAATTTTAAAAATCGTTCGGGAAATGAGTTTACTCCTGCTACTTTCTTTGTATACATTCGACTATACGGGCCGAGCCGGGATTTACGGGAAATCGCGGGTTTTCGTTGCCGGCGATTAAACTGCTTTCATTGGCGTCTCATCAAAAATGAAAATATTTTGAAAACTACAAGTCTCATGGTTTTAGTGGTGAAAAAATAATTTTAAAATCGTTCGGGAAATGAGTTTACTCCCTGCTTACTTTCTTTGTATACATTCGACTATACGGGATTTACGGAAATCGCGGGTTTTCGGTTGCCGGCGATTAAACTGCTTTCATTCGGCGTCTCATCAAAAATGAAAATATTTTTTAAAACTACAAGTCTCATGGGTTTTAGTGGTGAAAAAATAATTTTAAAAATCGTTCGGGAAATGAGTTTACTCCCTGCTTACTTTCTTTGTATACATTCGACTATACGGGATTTACGGGAAATCGCGGGTTTTCGGTTGCCGGCGATTAAACTGCTTTCATTCGGCGTCTCATCAAAAATGAAAATATTTTTGAAAACTACAAGTCTCATGGGTTTTAGTGGTGAAAAAATAATTTTAAAAATCGTTCGGGAAATGAGTTTACTCCTGGGTACTTTCTTTGTATACATTCGACTATACGGCCGAATTTACGGGAAAATCGCGGGTTTTCGGTTGCCGGCGATTAAACTGCTTTCATTCGGCGTCTCATCAAAAATGAAAATTTTTGAAAACTACAAGTCTCATGGGTTTTAGTGGTGAAAAAATAATTTTAAAAATCGTTCGGGAAATGAGTTTACTCCCTGCTTACTTTCTTTGTATACATTCGACTATACGGGAGGGATTTACGGGAAATCGCGGGTTTTCGGTTGCCGGCGATTAAACTGCTTTCATTCGGCGTCTCATCAAAAATGAAAAATTTTTGAAAACTACAAGTCTCATGGGTTTTAGTGGTGAAAAATAATTTTAAAAATCGTTCGGGAAATGAGTTTACTCCCTGCTTACTTTCTTTGTATACATTCGACTATACGGGATTTACGGGAAATCGCGGGTTTTCGGTTGCCGGCGATTAAACTGCTTTCATTCGGCGTCTCATCAAAAATGAAAATATTTTTGAAAACTACAAGTCTCATGGGTTTTAGTGGTGAAAAAATAATTTTAAAATCGTTCGGGAAATGAGTTTACTCCTGCTTACTTTCTTTGTATACATTCGACTATACGGGATTTACGGGAAATCGCGGGTTTTCGGTTGCCGGCGATTAAACTGCTTTCATTCGGCGTCTCATCAAAAATGAAAATATTTTTGAAAACTACAAGTCTCATGGTTTTAGTGGTGAAAAAATAATTTTAAAAATCGTTCGGGAAATGAGTTTACTCCCTGCTTACTTTCTTTGTATACATTCGACTATACGGGATTTACGGGAAATCGCGGGTTTTCGGTTGCCGGCGATTAAACTGCTTTCATTCGGCGTCTCATCAAAAATGAAAATATTTTTGAAAACTACAAGTCTCATGGGTTTTAGTGGTGAAAAAATAATTTTAAAAATCGTTCGGGAAATGAGTTTACTCCCTGCTACTTTCTTTGTATACATTCGACTATACGGGCCGAGCCGGGATTTACGGGAAATCGCGGGTTTTCGGTTCCGGCGATTAAACTGCTTTCATTCGGCGTCTCATCAAAAATGAAAATTTTTGAAAACTACAAGTCTCATGGGTTTTAGTGGTGAAAAAATAATTTTAAAAATCGTTCGGGAAATGAGTTTACTCCCTGCTTACTCTTTGTATACATTCGACTATACGAGGATTTACGGGAAATCGCGGGTTTTCGGTTGCCGGCGATTAAACTGCTTTCATTCGGCGTCTCATCAAAAATGAAAATTTTTGAAAACTACAAGTCTCATGGGTTTTAGTGGTGAAAAAATAATTTTAAAAATCGTTCGGGAAATGAGTTTACTCCCTGCTACTTTCTTTGTATACATTCGACTATACGGGATTTACGGGAAATCGCGGGTTTTCGGTTGCCGGCGATTAAACTGCTTTCATTCGGCGTCTCATCAAAAATGAAAATATTTTTGAAAACTACAAGTCTCATGGTTTAGTGGTGAAAAAATAATTTTAAAAATCGTTCGGGAAATGAGTTTACTCCCTTACTTTCTTTGTATACATTCGACTATACGGGATTTACGGGAAATCGCGGGTTTTCGGTTGCCGGCGATTAAACTGCTTTCATTCGGCGTCTCATCAAAAATGAAAAATTTTTGAAAACTACAAGTCTCATGGGTTTTAGTGGTGAAAAAATAATTTTAAAAATCGTTCGGGAAATGAGTTTACTCCCTGCTTACTTTCTTTGTATACATTCGACTATACGGGATTTACGGGAAATCGCGGGTTTTCGGTTGCCGGCGATTAAACTGCTTTCATTCGGCGTCTCATCAAAAAGGGTGAAAATATTGAAAACTACAAGTCTCATGGGTTTTAGTGGTGAAAAAATAATTTTAAAAATCGTTCGGGAAATGAGTTTACTCCCTGCTTACTTTCTTTGTATACATTCGACTATACGGGATTTACGGGAAATCGCGGGTTTTCGGTTGCCGGCGATTAAACTGCTTTCATTCGGCGTCTCATCAAAAATGAAAATATTTTTGAAAACTACAAGTCTCATGGGTTTTAGTGGTGAAAAAATAATTTTAAAAATCGTTCGGGAAATGAGTTTACTCCCTGCTTACTTTCTTTGTATACATTCGACTATACGGGCCGAGCCGGGATTTACGGGAAATCGCGGGTTTTCGGTTGCCGGCGATTAAACTGCTTTCATTCGGCGTCTCATCAAAAATGAAAAATTTTTGAAAACTACAAGTCTCATGGTTTTAGTGGTGAAAAAATAATTTTAAAAATCGTTCGGGAAATGAGTTTACTCCCTGCTTACTTTCTTTGTATACATTCGACTATACGGGCCGAGCCGGGATTTACGGGAAATCGCGGGTTTTCGGTTGCCGGCGATTAAACTGCTTTCATTCGGCGTCTCATCAAAAATGAAAATATTTTTGAAAACTACAAGTCTCATGGGTTTTAGTGGTGAAAAAATAATTTTAAAAATCGTTCGGGAAATGAGTTTACTCCCTGCTTACTTTCTTTGTATACATTCGACTATACGGGATTTACGGGAAATCGCGGGTTTTCGGTTGCCGCGATTAAACTGCTTTCATTCGGCGTCTCATCAAAAATGAAAATATTTTTGAAAACTACAAGTCTCATGGGTTTTAGTGGTGAAAAAATAATTTTAAAAATCGTTCGGGAAATGAGTTTACTCCCTGCTACTTTCTTTGTATACATTCGACTATACGGGATTTACGGGAAATCGCGGGTTTTCGGTTGCCGGCGATTAAACTGCTTTCATTCGGCGTCTCATCAAAAATGAAAATATTTTTGAAAACTACAAGTCTCATGGGTTTTAGTGGTGAAAAAATAATTTTAAAAATCGTTCGGGAAATGAGTTTACTCCCTGCTTACTTTCTTTGTATACATTCGACTATACGGGGATTTACGGGAAATCGCGGGTTTTCGGTTGCCGGCGATTAAACTGCTTTCATTCGGCGTCTCATCAAAAATGAAAATATTTTTGAAAACTACAAGTCTCATGGGTTTTAGTGGTGAAAAAATAATTTTAAAAATCGTTCGGGAAATGAGTTTACTCCCTGCTTACTTTCTTTGTATACATTCGACTATACGGGAGCCGGGATTTACGGAAATCGCGGGTTTTCGGTTGCCGGCGATTAAACTGCTTTCATTCGGCGTCTCATCAAAAATGAATATTTTTGAAAACTACAAGTCTCATGGGTTTTAGTGGTGAAAAAATAATTTTAAAAATCGTTCGGGAAATGAGTTTACTCCCTGCTTACTTTCTTTGTATACATTCGACTATACGGGATTTACGGGAAATCGCGGGTTTTCGGTTGCCGGCGATTAAACTGCTTTCATTCGGCGTCTCATCAAAAATGAAAATATTTTTGAAAACTACAAGTCTCATGGGTTTTAGTGGTGAAAAAATAATTTTAAAAATCGTTCGGGAAATGAGTTTACTCCCTGCTTACTTTCTTGTATACATTCGACTATACGGGATTTACGGGAAATCGCGGGTTTTCGGTTGCCGGCGATTAAACTGCTTTCATTCGGCGTCTCATCAAAAATGAAAATATTTTTGAAAACTACAAGTCTCATGGGTTTTAGTGGTGAAAAAATAATTTTAAAAAATCGTTCGGGAAATGAGTTTACTCCCTGCTTACTTTCTTTGTATACATTCGACTATACGGGCCGAGCCGGGATTTACGGGAAATCGCGGGTTTTCGGTTGCCGGCGATTAAACTGCTTTCATTCGGCGTCTCATCAAAAATGAAAATTTTTGAAAACTACAAGTCTCATGGGTTTTAGTGGTGAAAAAATAATTTAAAAAATCGTTCGGGAAATGAGTTTACTCCCTGCTTACTTTCTTTGTATACATTCGACTATACGGGATTTACGGGAAATCGCGGGTTTTCGGTTGCCGGCGATTAAACTGCTTTCATTCGGCGTCTCATCAAAAATGAAAATATTTTTGAAAACTACAAGTCTCATGGGTTTTAGTGGTGAAAAAATAATTTTAAAAATCGTTCGGGAAATGAGTTTACTCCCTGCTTACTTTCTTTGTATACATTCGACTATACGGGGATTTACGGGAAATCGCGGGTTTTCGGTTGCCGGCGATTAAACTGCTTTCATTCGGCGTCTCATCAAAAATGAAAAATTTTTGAAAACTACAAGTCTCATGGGTTTTAGTGGTGAAAAAATAATTTTAAAAATCGTTCGGGAAATGAGTTTACTCCCTGCTTACTTTCTTTGTATACATTCGACTATACGGGCCGAGGGGATTTACGGGAAATCGCGGGTTTTCGGTTGCCGGCGATTAAACTGCTTTCATTCGGTCTCATCAAAAATGAAAATATTTTTGAAAACTACAAGTCTCATGGGTTTTAGTGGTGAAAAAATAATTTTAAAAATCGTTCGGGAAATGAGTTTACTCCCTGCTTACTTTCTTTGTATACATTCGACTATACGGGATTTACGGGAAATCGCGGGTTTTCGGTTGCCGGCGATTAAACTGCTTTCATTCGGCGTCTCATCAAAAATGAAAATATTTTTGAAAACTACAAGTCTCATGGGTTTTAGTGGTGAAAAAAAATTTAAAAAATCGTTCAGGAAATGAGTTTACTCCCTGCATACTTTCTTTGTATACATTCGACTATACGGGATTTACGGGAAATCGCGGGTTTTCGGTTGCCGGCGATTAAACTGCTTTCATTCGGCGTCTCATCAAAAATGAAAATATTTTTGAAAACTACAAGTCTCATGGGTTTTAGTGGTGAAAAAATAATTTTAAAAATCGTTCGGGAAATGAGTTTACTCCTGGTACTTTCTTTGTATACATTCGACTATACGGGGGGATTTACGGGAAATCGCGGGTTTTCGGTTGCCGGCGATTAAACTGCTTTCATTCGGCGTCTCATCAAAAATGAAAATATTTTTGAAAACTACAAGTCTCATGGGTTTTAGTGGTGAAAAAATAATTTTAAAAATCGTTCGGGAAATGAGTTTACTCCCTGCTTACTTTCTTTGTATACATTCGACTATACGGGAGGATTTACGGGAAATCGCGGGTTTTCGGTTGCCGGCGATTAAACTGCTTTCATTCGGCGTCTCATCAAAAATGAAAATTTTTTGAAAACTACAAGTCTCATGGGTTTTAGTGGTGAAAAAATAATTTTAAAAATCGTTCGGGAAATGAGTTTACTCCCTGCTTACTTTCTTTGTATACATTCGACTATACGGGATTTACGGGAAATCGCGGGTTTTCGGTTGCCGGCGATTAAACTGCTTTCATTCGGCGTCTCATCAAAAATGAAAATATTTTTGAAAACTACAAGTCTCATGGGTTTTAGTGGTGAAAAAATAATTTTAAAAATCGTTCGGGAAATGAGTTTACTCCCTGCTTACTTTCTTTGTATACATTCGACTATACGGGAATTTACGGGAAATCGCGGGTTTTCGGTTGCCGGCGATTAAACTGCTTTCATTCGGCGTCTCATCAAAAATGAAAATTTTTTGAAAACTACAAGTCTCATGGGTTTTAGTGGTGAAAAAATAATTTTAAAAATCGTTCGGGAAATGAGTTTACTCCCTGCTTACTTTCTTTGTATACATTCGACTATACGGGATTTACGGGAAATCGCGGGTTTTCGGTTGCCGGCGATTAAACTGCTTTCATTCGGCGTCTCATCAAAAATGAAAATATTTTTGAAAACTACAAGTCTCATGGGTTTTAGTGGTGAAAAAATAATTTTAAAAATCGTTCGGGAAATGAGTTTACTCCCTGCTACTTTCTTTGTATACATTCGACTATACGGGCCGAGCCGGGATTTACGGGAAATCGCGGTTTTCGGTTGCCGGCGATTAAACTGCTTTCATTCGGCGTCTCATCAAAAATGAAAAATTTTTGAAAACTACAAGTCTCATGGGTTTTAGTGGTGAAAAAATAATTTTAAAAATCGTTCGGGAAATGAGTTTACTCCCTGCTACTTTCTTTGTATACATTCGACTATACGGGCCGAGCGGGATTTACGGGAAATCGCGGGTTTTCGGTTGCCGGCGATTAAACTGCTTTCATTCGGCGTCTCATCAAAAATGAAAAATTTTTGAAAACTACAAGTCTCATGGGTTTTAGTGGTGAAAAAATAATTTTAAAAATCGTTCGGGAAATGAGTTTACTCCCTGCTTACTTTCTTTGTATACATTCGACTATACGGGATTTACGGGAAATCGCGGGTTTTCGGTTGCCGGCGATTAAACTGCTTTCATTCGGCGTCTCATCAAAAATGAAAAATTTTTGAAAACTACAAGTCTCATGGGTTTTAGTGGTGAAAAAATAATTTTAAAAATCGTTCGGGAAATGAGTTTACTCCCTGCTACTTTCTTTGTATACATTCGACTATACGGGATTTACGGGAAATCGCGGGTTTTCGGTTGCCGGCGATTAAACTGCTTTCATTCGGCGTCTCATCAAAAATGAAAATATTTTTGAAAACTACAAGTCTCATGGGTTTTAGTGGTGAAAAAATAATTTTAAAAATCGTTCGGGAAATGAGTTTACTCCCTGCTTACTTTCTTTGTATACATTCGACTATACGGGCCGATTTACGGGAAATCGCGGGTTTTCGGTTGCCGGCGATTAAACTGCTTTCATTCGGCGTCTCATCAAAAATGAAAATATTTTTGAAAACTACAAGTCTCATGGGTTTTAGTGGTGAAAAAATAATTTTAAAAATCGTTCGGGAAATGAGTTTACTCCCTGCTTACTTTCTTTGTATACATTCGACTATACGGAGCGGGATTTACGGGAAATCGCGGGTTTTCGGTTGCCGGCGATTAAACTGCTTTCATTCGGCGTCTCATCAAAAATGAAAATATTTTTGAAAACTACAAGTCTCATGGGTTTTAGTGGTGAAAAAATAATTTTAAAATCGTTCGGGAAATGAGTTTACTCCCTGCTACTTTCTTTGTATACATTCGACTATACGGGCCGGGATTTACGGGAAATCGCGGGTTTTCGGTTGCCGGCGATTAAACTGCTTTCATTCGGCGTCTCATCAAAATGAAAATATTTTTGAAAACTACAAGTCTCATGGGTTTTAGTGGTGAAAAAATAATTTTAAAAATCGTTCGGGAAATGAGTTTACTCCCTGGGTACTTTCTTTGTATACATTCGACTATACGGGCCGAGCCGGGATTTACGGGAAATCGCGGGTTTTCGGTTGCCGGCGATTAAACTGCTTTCATTCGGCGTCTCATCAAAAATGAAAATATTTTTGAAAACTACAAGTCTCATGGGTTTTAGTGGTGAAAAAATAATTTTAAAAATCGTTCGGGAAATGAGTTTACTCCCTGCTTACTTTCTTTGTATACATTCGACTATACGGGATTTACGGGAAATCGCGGGTTTTCGGTTGCCGGCGATTAAACTGCTTTCATTCGGCGTCTCATCAAAAATGAAAATATTTTTGAAAACTACAAGTCTCATGGGTTTTAGTGGTGAAAAAATAATTTTAAAAATCGTTCGGGAAATGAGTTTACTCCCTGCTACTTTCTTTGTATACATTCGACTATACGGGATTTACGGGAAATCGCGGGTTTTCGGTTGCCGGCGATTAAACTGCTTTCATTCGGCGTCTCATCAAAAATGAAAATATTTTTGAAAACTACAAGTCTCATGGGTTTTAGTGGTGAAAAAATAATTTTAAAAATCGTTCGGGAAATGAGTTTACTCCCTGCTTACTTTCTTTGTATACATTCGACTATAGGGGATTTACGGGAAATCGCGGGTTTTCGGTTGCCGGCGATTAAACTGCTTTCATTCGGCGTCTCATCAAAATGAAAATATTTTTGAAAACTACAAGTCTCATGGGTTTTAGTGGTGAAAAAATAATTTTAAAAATCGTTCGGGAAATGAGTTTACTCCCTGGGTACTTTCTTTGTATACATTCGACTATACGGGCCGAGCCCGGGATTTACGGGAAATCGCGGGTTTTCGGTTGCCGGCGATTAAACTGCTTTCATTCGGCGTCTCATCAAAAATGAAAAATTTTTGAAAACTACAAGTCTCATGGGTTTTAGTGGTGAAAAAAATAATTTTAAAAATCGTTCGGGAAATGAGTTTACTCCCTGCTTACTTTCTTTGTATACATTCGACTATACGGGGATTTACGGGAAATCGCGGGTTTTCGGTTGCCGGCGATTAAACTGCTTTCATTCGGCGTCTCATCAAAAATGAAAATATTTTTGAAAACTACAAGTCTCATGGGTTTTAGTGGTGAAAAAATAATTTTAAAAATCGTTCGGGAAATGAGTTTACTCCCTGCTACTTTCTTTGTATACATTCGACTATACGGGCCGAGCCGGGATTTACGGGAAATCGCGGGTTTTCGGTTGCCGGCGATTAAACTGCTTTCATTCGGCGTCTCATCAAAAATGAAAATATTTTTGAAAACTACAAGTCTCATGGGTTTTAGTGGTGAAAAAATAATTTTAAAAATCGTTCGGGAAATGAGTTTACTCCTGCTTACTTTCTTTGTATACATTCGACTATAGGGCGGGGATTTACGGGAAATCGCGGGTTTTCGGTTGCCGCGATTAAACTGCTTTCATTCGGCGTCTCATCAAAAATGAAAATATTTTTGAAAACTACAAGTCTCATGGGTTTTAGTGGTGAAAAAATAATTTTAAAAATCGTTCGGGAAATGAGTTTACTCCTGCTTACTTTCTTTGTATACATTCGACTAATACGGGATTTACGGGAAATCGCGGGTTTTCGGTTGCCGGCGATTAAACTGCTTTCATTCGGCGTCTCATCAAAATGAAAATATTTTTGAAAACTACAAGTCTCATGGGTTTTAGTGGTGAAAAAATAATTTTAAAAATCGTTCGGGAAATGAGTTTACTCCCTGCTTACTTTCTTTGTATACATTCGACTATACGGGATTTACGGGAAATCGCGGGTTTTCGGTTGCCGGCGATTAAACTGCTTTCATTCGGCGTCTCATCAAAAATGAAAATATTTTGAAAACTACAAGTCTCATGGGTTTTAGTGGTGAAAAAATAATTTTAAAAAATCGTTCGGGAAATGAGTTTACTCCCTGCTTACTTTCTTGTATACATTCGACTATACGGGATTTACGGGAAATCGCGGGTTTTCGGTTGCCGGCGATTAAACTGCTTTCATTCGGCGTCTCATCAAAAATAAAAATATTTTTGAAAACTACAAGTCTCATGGGTTTTAGTGGTGAAAAAATAATTTTAAAAATCGTTCGGGAAATGAGTTTACTCCCTGGTACTTTCTTTGTATACATTCGACTATACGGGCGAGCCGGGATTTACGGGAAATCGCGGGTTTTCGGTTGCCGGATTAAACTGCTTTCATTCGGCGTCTCATCAAAAATGAAAATATTTTTGAAAACTACAAGTCTCATGGGTTTTAGTGGTGAAAAAAAATTTTAAAAATCGTTCGGGAAATGAGTTTACTCCCTGCTTACTTTCTTTGTATACATTCGAACTATACGGGATGGGATTTACGGGAAATCGCGGGTTTTCGGTTGCCGGCGATTAAACTGCTTTCATTCGGCGTCTCATCAAAAATGAAAATATTTTTGAAAACTACAAGTCTCATGGGTTTTAGTGGTGAAAAAATAATTTTAAAAATCGTTCGGGAAATGAGTTTACTCCCTGCTTACTTTCTTTGTATACATTCGACTATACGGGATTTACGGGAAATCGCGGGTTTTCGGTTGCCGGCGATTAAACTGCTTTCATTCGGCGTCTCATCAAAAATGAAAATATTTTTGAAAACTACAAGTCTCATGGGTTTTAGTGGTGAAAAAATAATTTTAAAAATCGTTCGGGAAATGAGTTTACTCCTGCTTACTTTCTTTGTATACATTCGACTATACGGGATTTACGGGAAATCGCGGGTTTTCGGTTGCCGGCGATTAAACTGCTTTCATTCGGCGTCTCATCAAAAATGAAAATATTTTTGAAAACTACAAGTCTCATGGGTTTTAGTGGTGAAAAAATAATTTTAAAAATCGTTCGGGAAATGAGTTTACTCCCTGCTTACTTTCTTTGTATACATTCGACTATACGGGATTTACGGGAAATCGCGGGTTTTCGGTTGCCGGCGATTAAACTGCTTTCATTCGGCGTCTCATCAAAAATGAAAATATTTTTGAAAACTACAAGTCTCATGGGTTTTAGTGGTGAAAAAATAATTTTAAAAATCGTTCGGGAAATGAGTTTACTCCCTGCTTACTTTCTTTGTATACATTCGACTATACGGCCGAGCCGGGATTTACGGGAAATCGCGGGTTTTCGGTTGCCGGCGATTAAACTGCTTTCATTCGGCGTCTCATCAAAAATGAAAATATTTTTGAAAACTACAAGTCTCATGGGTTTTAGTGGTGAAAAAATAATTTTAAAAATCGTTCGGGAAATGAGTTTACTCCCTGCTTACTTTCTTTGTATACATTCGACTATACGGGATTTACGGGAAATCGCGGGTTTTCGGTTGCCGGCGATTAAACTGCTTTCATTCGGCGTCTCATCAAAAATGAAAATATTTTTGAAAACTACAAGTCTCATGGGTTTTAGTGGTGAAAAAATAATTTTAAAAATCGTTCGGGAAATGAGTTTACTCCCTGCTTACTTTCTTTGTATACATTCGACTATACGGGATTTACGGGAAATCGCGGGTTTTCGGTTGCCGGCGATTAAACTGCTTTCATTCGGCGTCTCATCAAAAATGAAAATATTTTTGAAAACTACAAGTCTCATGGGTTTTAGTGGTGAAAAAATAATTTTAAAAATCGTTCGGGAAATGAGTTTACTCCTGCTTACTTTCTTTGTATACATTCGACTATACGGGGGATTTACGGGAAATCGCGGGTTTTCGGTTGCCGGCGATTAAACTGCTTTCATTCGGCGTCTCATCAAAAATGAAAAATTTTTGAAAACTACAAGTCTCATGGGTTTTAGTGGTGAAAAAATAATTTTAAAAATCGTTCGGGAAATGAGTTTACTCCCTGCTTACTTTCTTTGTATACATTCGACTATACGGGCCGATCCGGGATTTACGGGAAATCGCGGGTTTTCGGTTGCCGGCGATTAAACTGCTTTCATTCGGCGTCTCATCAAAAATGAAAACATTTTTGAAAACTACAAGTCTCATGGGTTTTAGTGGTGAAAAAATAATTTTAAAAATCGTTCGGGAAATGAGTTTACTCCTGCTTACTTTCTTTGTATACATTCGACTATACGGGATTTACGGGAAATCGCGGGTTTTCGGTTGCCGGCGATTAAACTGCTTTCATTCGGCGTCTCATCAAAAATGAAAATATTTTTGAAAACTACAAGTCTCATGGGTTTTAGTGGTGAAAAAATAATTTTAAAAATCGTTCGGGAAATGAGTTTACTCCCTGCTTACTTTCTTTGTATACATTCGACTATACGGGATTTACGGGAAATCGCGGGTTTTCGGTTGCCGGCGATTAAACTGCTTTCATTCGGCGTCTCATCAAAAATGAAAATATTTTTGAAAACTACAAGTCTCATGGGTTTTAGTGGTGAAAAAATAATTTTAAAAATCGTTCGGGAAATGAGTTTACTCCCTGCTTACTTTCTTTGTATACATTCGACTATACGGGCCGATTTTACGGGAAATCGCGGGTTTTCGGTTGCCGGCGATTAAACTGCTTTCATTCGGCGTCTCATCAAAAATGAAAATATTTTTGAAAACTACAAGTCTCATGGGTTTTAGTGGTGAAAAAATAATTTTAAAAATCGTTCGGGAAATGAGTTTACTCCCTGCTTACTTTCTTTGTATACATTCGACTATACGGGATTTACGGGAAATCGCGGGTTTTCGGTTGCCGGCGATTAAACTGCTTTCATTCGGCGTCTCATCAAAAATGAAAATATTTTTGAAAACTACAAGTCTCATGGGTTTTAGTGGTGAAAAAATAATTTTAAAAATCGTTCGGGAAATGAGTTTACTCCCTGCTTACTTTCTTTGTATACATTCGACTATACGGCCGAGCCGGGATTTACGGGAAATCGCGGGTTTTCGGTTGCCGGCGATTAAACTGCTTTCATTCGGCGTCTCATCAAAAATGAAAATATTTTTGAAAACTACAAGTCTCATGGGTTTTAGTGGTGAAAAAATAATTTTAAAAATCGTTCGGGAAATGAGTTTACTCCCTGCTTACTTTCTTTGTATACATTCGACTATACGGGATTTACGGGAAATCGCGGGTTTTCGGTTGCCGGCGATTAAACTGCTTTCATTCGGCGTCTCATCAAAAATGAAATATTTTTGAAAACTACAAGTCTCATGGGTTTTAGTGGTGAAAAAATAATTTTAAAAATCGTTCGGGAAATGAGTTTACTCCCTGCTTACTTTCTTTGTATACATTCGACTATACGGGCCGATCCGGGATTTACGGGAAATCGCGGGTTTTCGGTTGCCGGCGATTAAACTGCTTTCATTCGGCGTCTCATCAAAAATGAAAATATTTTTGAAAACTACAAGTCTCATGGGTTTTAGTGGTGAAAAAATAATTTTAAAAATCGTTCGGGAAATGAGTTTACTCCTGCTTACTTTCTTTGTATACATTCGACTATACGGCCGATCCGGGATTTACGGGAAATCGCGGGTTTTCGGTTGCCGGCGATTAAACTGCTTTCATTCGGCGTCTCATCAAAAATGAAAATATTTTTGAAAACTACAAGTCTCATGGGTTTTAGTGGTGAAAAAATAATTTTAAAAATCGTTCGGGAAATGAGTTTACTCCCTGCTTACTTTCTTTGTATACATTCGACTATACGGCCGATGGGATTTACGGGAAATCGCGGGTTTTCGGTTGCCGGCGATTAAACTGCTTTCATTCGGCGTCTCATCAAAAATGAAAATATTTTGAAAACTACAAGTCTCATGGGTTTTAGTGGTGAAAAAATAATTTTAAAAATCGTTCGGGAAATGAGTTTACTCCTGCTTACTTTCTTTGTATACATTCGACTATACGGGCCGACGGGATTTACGGGAAATCGCGGGTTTTCGGTTGCCGGCGATTAAACTGCTTTCATTCGGCGTCTCATCAAAAATGAAAATATTTTTGAAAACTACAAGTCTCATGGGTTTTAGTGGTGAAAAAATAATTTTAAAAATCGTTCGGGAAATGAGTTTACTCCCTGCTTACTTTCTTTGTATACATTCGACTATACGGGATTTACGGGAAATCGCGGGTTTTCGGTTGCCGGCGATTAAACTGCTTTCATTCGGCGTCTCATCAAAAATGAAAATATTTTTGAAAACTACAAGTCTCATGGGTTTTAGTGGTGAAAAAATAATTTTAAAAATCGTTCGGGAAATGAGTTTACTCCCTGCTTACTTTCTTTGTATACATTCGACTATACGGGATTTACGGGAAATCGCGGGTTTTCGGTTGCCGGCGATTAAACTGCTTTCATTCGGCGTCTCATCAAAAATGAAAATATTTTTGAAAACTACAAGTCTCATGGGTTTTAGTGGTGAAAAAATAATTTTAAAAATCGTTCGGGAAATGAGTTTACTCCCTGCTTACTTTCTTTGTATACATTCGACTATACGGGCCGACCGGATTTACGGGAAATCGCGGGTTTTCGGTTGCCGGCGATTAAACTGCTTTCATTCGGCGTCTCATCAAAAATGAAAATATTTTTGAAAACTACAAGTCTCATGGGTTTTAGTGGTGAAAAAATAATTTTAAAAATCGTTCGGGAAATGAGTTTACTCCCTGCTTACTTTCTTTGTATACATTCGACTATACGGGATTTACGGGAAATCGCGGGTTTTCGGTTGCCGGCGATTAAACTGCTTTCATTCGGCGTCTCATCAAAAATGAAAAATTTTTGAAAACTACAAGTCTCATGGGTTTTAGTGGTGAAAAAATAATTTTAAAAATCGTTCGGGAAATGAGTTTACTCCTGCTTACTTTCTTTGTATACATTCGACTATACGGGCCGATGGGATTTACGGGAAATCGCGGGTTTTCGGTTGCCGGCGATTAAACTGCTTTCATTCGGCGTCTCATCAAAAATGAAAATATTTTTGAAAACTACAAGTCTCATGGGTTTTAGTGGTGAAAAAATAATTTTAAAAATCGTTCGGGAAATGAGTTTACTCCTGCTTACTTTCTTTGTATACATTCGACTATACGGGATGGGATTTACGGGAAATCGCGGGTTTTCGGTTGCCGGCGATTAAACTGCTTTCATTCGGCGTCTCATCAAAAATGAAAATATTTTTGAAAACTACAAGTCTCATGGGTTTTAGTGGTGAAAAAATAATTTTAAAAATCGTTCGGGAAATGAGTTTACTCCCTGCTTACTTTCTTTGTATACATTCGACTATACGGGATTTACGGGAAATCGCGGGTTTTCGGTTGCCGGCGATTAAACTGCTTTCATTCGGCGTCTCATCAAAAATGAAAATATTTTTGAAAACTACAAGTCTCATGGGTTTTAGTGGTGAAAAAATAATTTTAAAAATCGTTCGGGAAATGAGTTTACTCCCTGCTTACTTTCTTTGTATACATTCGACTATACGGGATTTACGGGAAATCGCGGGTTTTCGGTTGCCGGCGATTAAACTGCTTTCATTCGGCGTCTCATCAAAAATGAAAATATTTTTGAAAACTACAAGTCTCATGGGTTTTAGTGGTGAAAAAATAATTTTAAAAATCGTTCGGGAAATGAGTTTACTCCCTGCTTACTTTCTTTGTATACATTCGACTATACGGGCCGAGCCGGGATTTACGGGAAATCGCGGTTTTCGGTTGCCGGCGATTAAACTGCTTTCATTCGGCGTCTCATCAAAAATGAAAATATTTTTGAAAACTACAAGTCTCATGGGTTTTAGTGGTGAAAAAATAATTTTAAAAATCGTTCGGGAAATGAGTTTACTCCTGCTTACTTTCTTTGTATACATTCGACTATACGGGATTTACGGGAAATCGCGGGTTTTCGGTTGCCGGCGATTAAACTGCTTTCATTCGGCGTCTCATCAAAAATGAAAATATTTTTGAAAACTACAAGTCTCATGGGTTTTAGTGGTGAAAAAATAATTTTAAAAATCGTTCGGGAAATGAGTTTACTCCCTGCTTACTTTCTTTGTATACATTCGACTATACGGGCCGATCCGGGATTTACGGGAAATCGCGGGTTTTCGGTTGCCGGCGATTAAACTGCTTTCATTCGGCGTCTCATCAAAAATGAAAATATTTTTGAAAACTACAAGTCTCATGGGTTTTAGTGGTGAAAAAATAATTTTAAAAATCGTTCGGGAAATGAGTTTACTCCCTGCTTACTTTCTTTGTATACATTCGACTATACGGGATTTACGGGAAATCGCGGGTTTTCGGTTGCCGGCGATTAAACTGCTTTCATTCGGCGTCTCATCAAAAATGAAAATATTTTTAAAACTACAAGTCTCATGGGTTTTAGTGGTGAAAAAATAATTTTAAAAATCGTTCGGGAAATGAGTTTACTCCTGCTTACTTTCTTTGTATACATTCGACTATACGGGATTTACGGGAAATCGCGGGTTTTCGGTTGCCGGCGATTAAACTGCTTTCATTCGGCGTCTCATCAAAAATGAAAATATTTTTGAAAACTACAAGTCTCATGGGTTTTAGTGGTGAAAAAATAATTTTAAAAATCGTTCGGGAAATGAGTTTACTCCCTGCTTACTTTCTTTGTATACATTCGACTATACGGCCGATCCGGGATTTACGGGAAATCGCGGGTTTTCGGTTGCCGGCGATTAAACTGCTTTCATTCGGCGTCTCATCAAAAATGAAAAATTTTTGAAAACTACAAGTCTCATGGGTTTTAGTGGTGAAAAAATAATTTTAAAAATCGTTCGGGAAATGAGTTTACTCCCTGCTTACTTTCTTTGTATACATTCGACTATACGGGCCGATCCGGGATTTACGGGAAATCGCGGGTTTTCGGTTGCCGGCGATTAAACTGCTTTCATTCGGCGTCTCATCAAAAATGAAAATATTTTTGAAAACTACAAGTCTCATGGGTTTTAGTGGTGAAAAAATAATTTTAAAAATCGTTCGGGAAATGAGTTTACTCCTGCTTACTTTCTTTGTATACATTCGACTATACGGGATTTACGGGAAATCGCGGGTTTTCGGTTGCCGGCGATTAAACTGCTTTCATTCGGCGTCTCATCAAAAATGAAAATATTTTTGAAAACTACAAGTCTCATGGGTTTTAGTGGTGAAAAAATAATTTTAAAAATCGTTCGGGAAATGAGTTTACTCCTGCTTACTTTCTTTGTATACATTCGACTATACGGGATTTACGGGAAATCGCGGGTTTTCGGTTGCCGGCGATTAAACTGCTTTCATTCGGCGTCTCATCAAAAATGAAAATATTTTTGAAAACTACAAGTCTCATGGGTTTTAGTGGTGAAAAAATAATTTTAAAAATCGTTCGGGAAATGAGTTTACTCCCTGCTTACTTTCTTTGTATACATTCGACTATACGGCCGATCCGGGATTTACGGGAAATCGCGGGTTTTCGGTTGCCGGCGATTAAACTGCTTTCATTCGGCGTCTCATCAAAAATGAAAAATTTTTGAAAACTACAAGTCTCATGGGTTTTAGTGGTGAAAAAATAATTTTAAAAATCGTTCGGGAAATGAGTTTACTCCCTGCTTACTTTCTTTGTATACATTCGACTATACGGGATTTACGGGAAATCGCGGGTTTTCGGTTGCCGGCGATTAAACTGCTTTCATTCGGCGTCTCATCAAAAATGAAAATATTTTTGAAAACTACAAGTCTCATGGGTTTTAGTGGTGAAAAAATAATTTTAAAAATCGTTCGGGAAATGAGTTTACTCCCTGCTTACTTTCTTTGTATACATTCGACTATACGGGATTTACGGGAAATCGCGGGTTTTCGGTTGCCGGCGATTAAACTGCTTTCATTCGGCGTCTCATCAAAAATGAAAATATTTTTGAAAACTACAAGTCTCATGGGTTTTAGTGGTGAAAAAATAATTTTAAAAATCGTTCGGGAAATGAGTTTACTCCCTGCTTACTTTCTTTGTATACATTCGACTATACGGGATGGGATTTACGGGAAATCGCGGGTTTTCGGTTGCCGGCGATTAAACTGCTTTCATTCGGCGTCTCATCAAAAATGAAAATATTTTTGAAAACTACAAGTCTCATGGGTTTTAGTGGTGAAAAAATAATTTTAAAAATCGTTCGGGAAATGAGTTTACTCCCTGCTTACTTTCTTTGTATACATTCGACTATACGGGATTTACGGGAAATCGCGGGTTTTCGGTTGCCGGCGATTAAACTGCTTTCATTCGGCGTCTCATCAAAAATGAAAATATTTTTGAAAACTACAAGTCTCATGGGTTTTAGTGGTGAAAAAATAATTTTAAAAATCGTTCGGGAAATGAGTTTACTCCCTGCTTACTTTCTTTGTATACATTCGACTATACGGCCGAGCCGGGATTTACGGGAAATCGCGGGTTTTCGGTTGCCGGCGATTAAACTGCTTTCATTCGGCGTCTCATCAAAAATGAAAATATTTTTGAAAACTACAAGTCTCATGGGTTTTAGTGGTGAAAAAATAATTTTAAAAATCGTTCGGGAAATGAGTTTACTCCCTGCTTACTTTCTTTGTATACATTCGACTATACGGGATTTACGGGAAATCGCGGGTTTTCGGTTGCCGGCGATTAAACTGCTTTCATTCGGCGTCTCATCAAAAATGAAAATATTTTTGAAAACTACAAGTCTCATGGGTTTTAGTGGTGAAAAAATAATTTTAAAAATCGTTCGGGAAATGAGTTTACTCCCTGCTTACTTTCTTTGTATACATTCGACTATACGGGCCGATCCGGGATTTACGGGAAATCGCGGGTTTTCGGTTGCCGGCGATTAAACTGCTTTCATTCGGCGTCTCATCAAAAATGAAAATATTTTTGAAAACTACAAGTCTCATGGGTTTTAGTGGTGAAAAAATAATTTTAAAAATCGTTCGGGAAATGAGTTTACTCCCTGCTTACTTTCTTTGTATACATTCGACTATACGGGATTTACGGGAAATCGCGGGTTTTCGGTTGCCGGCGATTAAACTGCTTTCATTCGGCGTCTCATCAAAAATGAAAATATTTTTGAAAACTACAAGTCTCATGGGTTTTAGTGGTGAAAAAATAATTTTAAAAATCGTTCGGGAAATGAGTTTACTCCCTGCTTACTTTCTTTGTATACATTCGACTATACGGGATGGATTTACGGGAAATCGCGGGTTTTCGGTTGCCGGCGATTAAACTGCTTTCATTCGGCGTCTCATCAAAAATGAAAATATTTTTGAAAACTACAAGTCTCATGGGTTTTAGTGGTGAAAAAATAATTTTAAAAATCGTTCGGGAAATGAGTTTACTCCTGCTTACTTTCTTTGTATACATTCGACTATACGGGATTTACGGGAAATCGCGGGTTTTCGGTTGCCGGCGATTAAACTGCTTTCATTCGGCGTCTCATCAAAAATGAAAATATTTTTGAAAACTACAAGTCTCATGGGTTTTAGTGGTGAAAAAATAATTTTAAAAATCGTTCGGGAAATGAGTTTACTCCCTGCTTACTTTCTTTGTATACATTCGACTATACGGGATTTACGGGAAATCGCGGGTTTTCGGTTGCCGGCGATTAAACTGCTTTCATTCGGCGTCTCATCAAAAATGAAAATATTTTTGAAAAATACAAGTCTCATGGGTTTTAGTGGTGAAAAAATAATTTTAAAAATCGTTCGGGAAATGAGTTTACTCCCTGCTTACTTTCTTTGTATACATTCGACTATACGGCCGATCCGGGATTTACGGGAAATCGCGGGTTTTCGGTTGCCGGCGATTAAACTGCTTTCATTCGGCGTCTCATCAAAAATGAAAAATTTTTGAAAACTACAAGTCTCATGGGTTTTAGTGGTGAAAAAATAATTTTAAAAATCGTTCGGGAAATGAGTTTACTCCCTGCTTACTTTCTTTGTATACATTCGACTATACGGGCCGATCCGGGATTTACGGGAAATCGCGGGTTTTCGGTTGCCGGCGATTAAACTGCTTTCATTCGGCGTCTCATCAAAATGAAAATATTTTTAAAACTACAAGTCTCATGGGTTTTAGTGGTGAAAAAATAATTTTAAAAATACGTTCGGGAAATGAGTTTACTCCCTGCTTACTTTCTTTGTATACATTCGACTATACGGGATTTACGGGAAATCGCGGGTTTTCGGTTGCCGGCGATTAAACTGCTTTCATTCGGCGTCTCATCAAAAATGAAAATATTTTTGAAAACTACAAGTCTCATGGGTTTTAGTGGTGAAAAAATAATTTTAAAAATCGTTCGGGAAATGAGTTTACTCCTGCTTACTTTCTTTGTATACATTCGACTATACGGCCGAGATTTACGGGAAATCGCGGGTTTTCGGTTGCCGGCGATTAAACTGCTTTCATTCGGCGTCTCATCAAAAATGAAAATATTTTTGAAAACTACAAGTCTCATGGGTTTTAGTGGTGAAAAAATAATTTTAAAAATCGTTCGGGAAATGAGTTTACTCCCTGCTTACTTTCTTTGTATACATTCGACTATACGGCCGATGGGATTTACGGGAAATCGCGGGTTTTCGGTTGCCGGCGATTAAACTGCTTTCATTCGGCGTCTCATCAAAAATGAAAATATTTTTGAAAACTACAAGTCTCATGGGTTTTAGTGGTGAAAAAATAATTTTAAAAATCGTTCGGGAAATGAGTTTACTCCTGCTTTTTCTTTGTATACATTCGACTATACGGGCCGATCCGGGATTTACGGGAAATCGCGGGTTTTCGGTTGCCGGCGATTAAACTGCTTTCATTCGGCGTCTCATCAAAAATGAAAATATTTTTGAAAACTACAAGTCTCATGGGTTTTAGTGGTGAAAAAATAATTTTAAAAATCGTTCGGGAAATGAGTTTACTCCTGCTTACTTTCTTTGTATACATTCGACTATACGGGATTTACGGGAAATCGCGGGTTTTCGGTTGCCGGCGATTAAACTGCTTTCATTCGGCGTCTCATCAAAAATGAAAATATTTTTGAAAACTACAAGTCTCATGGGTTTTAGTGGTGAAAAAATAATTTTAAAAATCGTTCGGGAAATGAGTTTACTCCCTGCTTACTTTCTTTGTTTACATTCGACTATACGGGATTTACGGGAAATCACGGGTTTTCGGTTGCTGGCGATTAAACTGCTTTCGTTCGGCGTCTCATCAAAAATGAAAATATTTTTGAAAACTACAAGTCTCATGGGTTTTAGTGGTGAAAAAATAATTTTAAAAATCGTTCGGGAAATGAGTTTACTCCCTGCTTACTTTCTTTGTATACATTCGACTATACGGGCCGATCCGGGATTTACGGGAAATCGCGGGTTTTCGGTTGCCGGCGATTAAACTGCTTTCATTCGGCGTCTCATCAAAAATGAAAAATTTTTGAAAACTACAAGTCTCATGGGTTTTAGTGGTGAAAAAATAATTTTAAAAATCGTTCGGGAAATGAGTTTACTCCCTGCTTACTTTCTTTGTATACATTCGACTATACGGGATTTTACGGGAAATCGCGGGTTTTCGGTTGCCGGCGATTAAACTGCTTTCATTCGGCGTCTCATCAAAAATGAAAATATTTTTGAAAACTACAAGTCTCATGGGTTTTAGTGGTGAAAAAATAATTTTAAAAATCGTTCGGGAAATGAGTTTACTCCTGCTTACTTTCTTTGTATACATTCGACTATACGGGATTTACGGGAAATCGCGGGTTTTCGGTTGCCGGCGATTAAACTGCTTTCATTCGGCGTCTCATCAAAAATGAAAATATTTTTGAAAACTACAAGTCTCATGGGTTTTAGTGGTGAAAAAATAATTTTAAAAATCGTTCGGGAAATGAGTTTACTCCCTTACTTTCTTTGTATACATTCGACTATACGGGATTTACGGGAAATCGCGGGTTTTCGGTTGCCGGCGATTAAACTGCTTTCATTCGGCGTCTCATCAAAAATGAAAATATTTTTGAAAACTACAAGTCTCATGGGTTTTAGTGGTGAAAAAATAATTTTAAAAATCGTTCGGGAAATGAGTTTACTCCCTGCTTACTTTCTTTGTATACATTCGACTATACGGCCGATGGGATTTACGGGAAATCGCGGGTTTTCGGTTGCCGGCGATTAAACTGCTTTCATTCGGCGTCTCATCAAAAATGAAAATATTTTTGAAAACTACAAGTCTCATGGGTTTTAGTGGTGAAAAAATAATTTTAAAAATCGTTCGGGAAATGAGTTTACTCCCTGCTTACTTTCTTTGTATACATTCGACTATACGGGATTTACGGGAAATCGCGGGTTTTCGGTTGCCGGCGATTAAACTGCTTTCATTCGGCGTCTCATCAAAAATGAAAATATTTTTGAAAACTACAAGTCTCATGGGTTTTAGTGGTGAAAAAATAATTTTAAAAATCGTTCGGGAAATGAGTTTACTCCCTGCTTACTTTCTTTGTATACATTCGACTATACGGGATTTACGGGAAATCGCGGGTTTTCGGTTGCCGGCGATTAAACTGCTTTCATTCGGCGTCTCATCAAAAATGAAAATATTTTTGAAAACTACAAGTCTCATGGGTTTTAGTGGTGAAAAAATAATTTTAAAAATCGTTCGGGAAATGAGTTTACTCCCTGCTTACTTTCTTTGTATACATTCGACTATACGGGCCGATCCGGGATTTACGGGAAATCGCGGGTTTTCGGTTGCCGGCGATTAAACTGCTTTCATTCGGCGTCTCATCAAAAATGAAAAATTTTTGAAAACTACAAGTCTCATGGGTTTTAGTGGTGAAAAAATAATTTTAAAAATCGTTCGGGAAATGAGTTTACTCCTGCTTACTTTCTTTGTATACATTCGACTATACGGGATTTACGGGAAATCGCGGGTTTTCGGTTGCCGGCGATTAAACTGCTTTCATTCGGCGTCTCATCAAAAATGAAAATATTTTTGAAAACTACAAGTCTCATGGGTTTTAGTGGTGAAAAAATAATTTTAAAAATCGTTCGGGAAATGAGTTTACTCCCTGCTTACTTTCTTTGTATACATTCGACTATACGGCCGAGGGGATTTACGGGAAATCGCGGGTTTTCGGTTGCCGGCGATTAAACTGCTTTCATTCGGCGTCTCATCAAAAATGAAAATTTTTGAAAACTACAAGTCTCATGGGTTTTAGTGGTGAAAAAATAATTTTAAAAATCGTTCGGGAAATGAGTTTACTCCCTGCTTACTTTCTTTGTATACATTCGACTATACGGGATTTACGGGAAATCGCGGGTTTTCGGTTGCCGGCGATTAAACTGCTTTCATTCGGCGTCTCATCAAAAATGAAAATATTTTTGAAAACTACAAGTCTCATGGGTTTTAGTGGTGAAAAAATAATTTTAAAAATCGTTCGGGAAATGAGTTTACTCCTGCTTACTTTCTTTGTATACATTCGACTATACGGGCCGATGGGATTTACGGGAAATCGCGGGTTTTCGGTTGCCGGCGATTAAACTGCTTTCATTCGGCGTCTCATCAAAAATGAAAATATTTTTGAAAACTACAAGTCTCATGGGTTTTAGTGGTGAAAAAATAATTTTAAAAATCGTTCGGGAAATGAGTTTACTCCCTGCTTACTTTCTTTGTATACATTCGACTATACGGGCCGATCGGGATTTACGGGAAATCGCGGGTTTTCGGTTGCCGGCGATTAAACTGCTTTCATTCGGCGTCTCATCAAAAATGAAAAATTTTTGAAAACTACAAGTCTCATGGGTTTTAGTGGTGAAAAAATAATTTTAAAAATCGTTCGGGAAATGAGTTTACTCCCTGCTTACTTTCTTTGTATACATTCGACTATACGGGATTTACGGGAAATCGCGGGTTTTCGGTTGCCGGCGATTAAACTGCTTTCATTCGGCGTCTCATCAAAAATGAAAATATTTTTGAAAACTACAAGTCTCATGGGTTTTAGTGGTGAAAAAATAATTTTAAAAATCGTTCGGGAAATGAGTTTACTCCCTGCTTACTTTCTTTGTATACATTCGACTATACGGCCGGGGATTTACGGGAAATCGCGGGTTTTCGGTTGCCGGCGATTAAACTGCTTTCATTCGGCGTCTCATCAAAAATGAAAATATTTTTGAAAACTACAAGTCTCATGGGTTTTAGTGGTGAAAAAATAATTTTAAAAATCGTTCGGGAAATGAGTTTACTCCCTGCTTACTTTCTTTGTATACATTCGACTATACGGGATTTACGGGAAATCGCGGGTTTTCGGTTGCCGGCGATTAAACTGCTTTCATTCGGCGTCTCATCAAAAATGAAAATATTTTTGAAAACTACAAGTCTCATGGGTTTTAGTGGTGAAAAAATAATTTTAAAAATCGTTCGGGAAATGAGTTTACTCCTGCTTACTTTCTTTGTATACATTCGACTATACGGGCCGATGGGATTTACGGGAAATCGCGGGTTTTCGGTTGCCGGCGATTAAACTGCTTTCATTCGGCGTCTCATCAAAAATGAAAATATTTTTGAAAACTACAAGTCTCATGGGTTTTAGTGGTGAAAAAATAATTTTAAAAATCGTTCGGGAAATGAGTTTACTCCTGCTTACTTTCTTTGTATACATTCGACTATACGGGATTTACGGGAAATCGCGGGTTTTCGGTTGCCGGCGATTAAACTGCTTTCATTCGGCGTCTCATCAAAAATGAAAATATTTTTGAAAACTACAAGTCTCATGGGTTTTAGTGGTGAAAAAATAATTTTAAAAATCGTTCGGGAAATGAGTTTACTCCCTGCTTACTTTCTTTGTATACATTCGACTATACGGGATTTACGGGAAATCGCGGGTTTTCGGTTGCCGGCGATTAAACTGCTTTCATTCGGCGTCTCATCAAAAATGAAAATATTTTTGAAAACTACAAGTCTCATGGGTTTTAGTGGTGAAAAAATAATTTTAAAAATCGTTCGGGAAATGAGTTTACTCCCTGCTTACTTTCTTTGTATACATTCGACTATACGGGATTTACGGGAAATCGCGGGTTTTCGGTTGCCGGCGATTAAACTGCTTTCATTCGGCGTCTCATCAAAAATGAAAATATTTTTGAAAACTACAAGTCTCATGGGTTTTAGTGGTGAAAAAATAATTTTAAAAATCGTTCGGGAAATGAGTTTACTCCCTGCTTACTTTCTTTGTATACATTCGACTATACG
>JASGCC010002845.1:0-26427 GCA_030067915.1 Hydractinia echinata
ATATTAAGAAGGATATATAATTAACAAAAGTACAGAGATGTTTTTCATTGACAGTGTGTTTTCAGTAAAAAAAAGCCTAAAAATTACAACCTTTACAGAAAACTCAATCAAATAACATATTATATCTTTTTAAAACTAAGTGAAAAAGTATTCATCTTTCTTTCGTTTTGCACAATTTTCTATGTCGATCTCAAATGTTTGCAGCTCGACTGATCCGGATGTCATATAATAAGGTGTCAATTGCGTCACGTACTTCGAAAGGACTTGGTTTAAACTACATCTGATTGAGAGTCATCTCTGTTTTTGTTGTCATCATCAGATCAGCGGCTCTTGTATTCAAACAAGACCGTCGTCGAGTGATGTAAAGTTCACTTCCCTGAGCTAACGAGCTGGTCGATTGAATATTTCAGTGCAGACCCTGGTTTTTAGACAGCAAAAAAGCTCATTTTCAACTCGATCAGCAGTGTGTGTTTCGTGTGTTTTTTTCATTCGATTTTATCATTCAAATTTCATTCATTTAGTTTCATTCATTTTTTGCTTTTTTTTGGAAGCCATTGCATTGAACTTAACCGAAGTTTACGGGTCCCACTTTAGTGAAGTATTTTTGCTTGGATTTAGTAAGGAAGTTCAAGGGACCGAGAAATTTGGTCCTAATTAGTGACAGTCCCTCTTATCCGGGGTCCCACTTAACGTGAGTGTACTGTATACATTTTTATGGACATACTGAAATAACCGAATGATGTCATCCAAATGACGTCATAAAAAATATTGTGTTTGTTACACATCAGGCGTGTAAACTTTTTGCGAATTTTTTACACGAAAAAGTTTATTCACGCGAAATTTTCACATTTGATGGATTCGTTAACATTTATGGACGCAAAATTTTTTTTGCTCGCGAAATGTACAAAAAAGAGTTTAAGAATTTTTCTTTTTGTAAAAGTTTCTGCTCGCAAACACTTGTACGCCTAAAGTATCTTTGTCGGTAAAAGCAGAAACCTTCACAGATGTAACGTAATTTTGGATCCCAATGACGTCTTTTTGTGTTCCAATCCAGTCCAAAAGTAGTTCAGGGTATTATGACCGCAACCTCGTGCCTCGTGCGTTTCATCCTCATATCAAGAAACGCTACAGGCCCTGGGGAATCGAGATTGGAACAAGCACGTTACCATGATTTTCCAATTATCCAACTTTCGTTCACAATTGGCCACTAGTGGAAGTTCCATTTAATATACCATCGTTTCGTAAGGAATAAACATTATTTGGCATGTTCGAATTCGATAACCACAATGTTGTACGTACACAAGGAAAATAAATAAATAAATAAATAAATAAATCAAAATGGAGTACCTAAAAAACTTTTACAGTCTATCAATTTTTTACTTGGTTTTGATGTGTTCGCTGTTCCCTTTTCATAACGTGATAACAATACCACCAATATATATATTGTCTCCTTCATCAAATGTTCGTCTTCGTATTTGACAACGCTACCAAAAGTTCTGGGTTTGTTGCAAAACTTCTAAACTTTTTTCTTTGTTGAAGCAAACAAAATGCAAGGGCGGCAGAAACCACAAGCAATAACAAAGTTGAAGATATAAAAACATACGTTGCAGATTCCCATACACTGAAAATGAGCAAGCATAAACAAGTTTGATAACGGCTCGTGTGAAGGCTCGCTTATTACAAGCTTCTTCCCAGTTAGATTTTGAAATTATACAAATTGCGACACGTACTTGGAAATATCACACAGAGTCGAAATCAATTGATTTATTACCTTTTGTCATCAGAGTTTTTCTGCTGGCATTGCTTTGCACCTGGATACTTTGCACACAAAATCGAATTCACCATTCTGTATAAAGAAAAAATAAGAGGAATGTTCTCATGGGGCTTTTTGAGATTGTCGACAATAAATAAACGTTAGTTGGCCAGGTACGTGAGATATCCCTGTATACTCCGGTTGATATTTAATCTCTTTTCCTTCAAATATGCTTTTTCCCAACCTCATTCTCAGGCTGTTTGTCTTGTTGATGAAGTTGGCCACTCTGTAATAACGGCACAGGGGCCACAAAACCCTGAGGACGAGGTTGGATATTTCCTGCTAATTTATTCACCCGTCCAAATGATCAGTTTCACTACATTTTTTAACTCCCCATGTCTTCATCCCGTTTGTTTGGTGCTCCAAACATCATCCCGTTTGTTTGGTGCTGCAAACATTATCCCGTTTGTTTGGTGCTCCAAACAAACGGGATAAAGGCATGGGGAATTTTCATGGCGGAATTTTCGGGTTATCGGAGTAAAACTGCTTAGCGTAATCATTTCAGCACGCCCTTGAGACTACCCCTCAGATATAATAACGCACTTACTTCGGATTATCGGTGCAGCTTGTAGATGTGATACCATGTTGTTTTGCATCTTGCACCATTTGAACTAATGTGCCTTTGCCGCAGCTCTCTCTAAAATTAAAAATATTTTCTTTTTTTAATTGTTTCAACGTTATAAAATATTTTACTAGAACTGCATCGCCTTTTTGTCCCAACCAAGCCGCGAAAGGAAAGCTTATCGCATTCAGTGGAAAACAACGCTATCTGATCTCACATACGCCATATATGTTTATATCAGAACAAAATGGAGAAATACAAACGAATGATTATTCTTACTTGGGTTCTTCATCGAGATCGAACACAACTAAGATGGATAAATGTTTAACTTGACCAGTTGAACCAAGGGTTGGTAACTCGATGCGACCAAACGTACTAAAGCATAAAGGAGCTACGAGCTTTTACATCGAAATGATCAGATACTAACAATAATTTTACCATCTAAACCGCGTTTGACTTTCTTTTAGAAATAGATCAAACGCTTTGCAAATTTCAAATACATTGAGAGCATCAACAACAACAACAACGACAACGACAACGTCAACGACAACGACAACTACAACCTCAACAGCAACAAAAGTGTGTTATGATCTATAACAATGCGGATACTAAACAATTTCCCTATTATATTTGCTCCTTTAAAGTTCATTTTTGCGATAAAATGAGTTCATGGGGGATCAGAAATTGTTATGATCTAACAAGTGTTTGGTCTACCCAAGGTTAAAATAACGGAAACTATTTATAATGCACCTCTAGAGAATAATAATAGGACCAAGGAAATTTGCTTAAACTAGGAGGATAGAACAATCTCGTCCCCAAAGCTCCTTTTTTGGCTTTCTAATAGGTGCGCTAGCGACATTTGTAAAAGCGAAAAGAAGCCCTGGAAACGAGATTGGGGATAGAAGAGATCTCTTTTGTTGTTCTCCTAGGTTTAAAACGATAACTTTACAGTTGTCTGGAACATAAAGTTTACTTTATTTTGTATTGCAACACGATCTTATCACTTGTTTTGATGATAGATTGAGACAACTAAAACATGTCGACGGAAATACTGTCAATTTACTTTTCTACCGTACACACAAAAGCGATTTTATGACATTCTCGTCCCCAGAGCTCTTTGAGATTAAAACCTCGTTTATCTCAAAGAGCTCTGGGGTCGAGAATGATTTTATGACTTTCCTTATAGGAACTCTTCTTTCTGTTTTAGATAGAATGACGTATGGTTTCTAACATTTCACATATGCACTCACGTTCCTCTATAATAAGCAGTGTTTATTCCTTTCGATGTTCCATTTACCATCACATACACTGTATCGGCTGCTTTTTCAGCAAACTACAAATAATTGTTAAGTTTAGGGAAAAATGCAAAATTTAATGCGGCATCGTTGTCTACACAAAATGTTTTTATAGATCTTTTGATTATCGTAAATTACCATTAAAGGCCTACTATGCTATTATACCGGCAATTATTTCAGAGACAATTTTTGGTCTGTACTCGTATTTGAAAGGGAATATAAACCTCTACCCCAGGCCTCTTGTACGCCTATGATATTTTAGCGGGGCGGCTCAGAATATCATAGGCGGTAAAGAATTCTGGGGACGAGGTTTAGGGAATATGGGAAGATATCCACTATTGCATGTTTTGAAGAGGTTATGATATACAGTTCTAAAATTTCCAAAAATTTATTGGACTGGTTTATAAGGCTTGGAGAATACAAACTGAAAGTTCACTGTAGTGTATTTTTTAAAACCACGGCTCAACACTAATTTGTTTAATTCATGGTTTACGCTAAAGTTTTTTTAAGATCTTTTTCAGTGCAGTTACTTATAAACTAGTTGCATTTAAAAATTACTAATAGAGTGTGTACATATATAAAACAGATGTTACTATATTACTATATAGTACTAAGCAATTTCTATATTGCTTAGTAGTATGTTACTATAGTACTAAGCACTATACTACCTGTTTTGATACGGAATCCCAATATGACCAAGTCGGATATAAACATGACGCATCACAAAAGTTGGTGTCAATTCCATCAGGACAGGTGTCACAACCACACCAGTCCAAATTATTGGCGACGAAACTAAAGTAAAAAAGAGGGTTATGATCGCGATGCTTAAATGAGCGAGAGGCAAATCCACCAGTATGGGCTACAATCTCGTTCTAAGGAATTTTTGCATTTTTGATATGAGAGAAGACGTTTTCTGATATATCAGAGGCAACTCTTATCCTCGTCCCCAGGGTCTCTTGACCGCCGCTATCAGAATTAAATTGAAAAGGAAAAATGTCCTGGGAACGAGACTGCTAAAATCCGCAGGAACAAGGGCGGTACGGGCTTATTAAATCATGATTTGACAGCTAAATACTCAGTCCTTTTAACATAATTTACCCAGTAAATGTGTCTTCAAGTGTGACGTAATCAGTGTTAACGTGTGTGAAATCATGAACAATAGTTCGTGTGCCGGACCAAAACATTGCCTAAAAATAAATTTTTTAGCTTTTTCTATTTGTAACGCTTTCACGTATGGTCTCTCTGCCCGACAACGACGGGGAAAGGGGAGGAGGGAGGGGTGGATAGTTGGAGTGCGTTTCTGTGCATGCAAAGTGAAGAGGCAGTAAACATGCGGTTGACTTATTTTGTACAAAGTATTCGTTGACAAAAAGAAAACTTTAAAGCGTACCTTATTGCTCAAATGTTTCGTATTTTTGATCTTTTCAAAAAACATCTTATAATCATTAGCTGTTGTTGAATTCTTGCAAGGGTTTTTACTTGCAAAAGCAACTCTAAAGAGACCCCAAGCTTCTGTGCAGTTCACATCAACTCGTAGATTCTCCTCACGATTCACTGGATCTAAAAGTTGATATTCCCAGCATCGCCCTGTAAATAGTTCTTGAAGATGTGGTGTTGACCCGTTGTAATTCCAAGGTTTGTATGTATCCACGTGACGAAAAATGAAAAACAACATAGCAAATTGTTGAGTCAGCTTCATAACTGTTCTTTCTTTCTTTTTTTGATTATAAATCCAACACAATTCCGCTAAAATCAAAAGGCGAAGTCGATTTAAGCAGAGAAAATATCGACTTTGTTTAGACTTAAAAAAAGTAATTTATTCAAAATAGCGAATAAGCAGAAGCTTACAATTTTCTTTTCCTTTTTCCACATAATAGATGACAAGAATATATTAATATAAAAATCGTAGATTCATAAAATATAAACTAAAAATGTTTGACTTTTCACCTTTTGAAACGACCGTAATGACGTTGTTAGCTTCTCACTTTTTTTTTCAGCTACTGTGTGCAGATGACTATAACAATATTATTCATTCAAAAAAAATCTATATAAACTTTCTCCCAATGGAAATTAGATAATTGTTATCAAAAGCTAAAAATTAATGATGAGCTAGGAAGCTTTTGACGTTCCCAAAGCGCAAAGCATTTATCAACTTTTCAACTATTAGACAGGGCGTTAATCAAGGGGCGTTTATTTTACTAAATATCAACCTCCTTCCCAGGGATTCTCCATATCAAAAAGCCGAAATTTCCACTCAAAAACGAAATGAAACGGATCGGAACAGTAATGACAATTTTGAATTCTGGAATCTGGTGAATTTTTCATGAATGTTTCCGTTCCAATCTAAAACTTTGAAATCATTTCAACTTTTCTTGCGGTCAGAAATGGAAGAATTTCAACAAATAATTAGTAGACAGCCATTCAAATTTAAGTATTTTTCTTGTTCCGTTCCGATCCAGCTTCAGCTCCTAGGTAATATGCATGCTAAACCAAGCTAATTGCGCGACAAAATATTATTCCATCTTCGCTACCTTTGTGTCGCATGATAGAGCGTCGCTACCTTATAAATTGCACGATAAATTGTTCAAATTGCACGATAGAGCGTCGCTACCTCGCAAACTGCACGATAAATTGTTCAAATTGCACGATAGAGTGTGACCTAATGTTATTTTTTCCAGAAAAACTGCAGCGGGCACACGCAGTTGCATAATTAATGACGCCCGAACCGCCCTGTTATTATATTACGTTGGTTATGTATTAATGTTGAGAAATCTAAAGCTAACTTCCTGCTTTTAGTATTGCACAAAAATATATATCTCGTGAAAACAAGAAACATAAATTTTTGATTTTTTGGGATTGAGACTAGAGATGGTGGTGCGTTACTTTTATAAAGGATATGAGTTATACGCATTTTGTAGTCGCTACCACCCGATTATGATTACATTTTCCAATAGAATTTCTTGTCAGCGCATGCGCACTTTGACAAAATTAAAGATTCTGTAATCTTTCTAATCAACCAGTGTTGATGTCTTTGAAGTTTCGGTCAGACTAATCTCAGCTTGAACTTTTTATATTACTTTTATATATTCTTTAATTGTTCATGACTTACCATACATTAATTATTTATAACATATCTCAAGCTCGACCCAGGACCTTTAAGCGCAGCGCCGTTGAGAAGCAAATAGTCCTGGAGACGAGGTTGAGTAAATTTAAATTAGCATAAGATAAAAATTTCCAGCTAATTAATTCGTTTAATTTTTATGGTTTTTAGAGACACAGTTTTCGTCTCTTTAAGAATAGCTGTTGTTTGTCTGTTCGTGCGTCAAATTGGCACCGCTAGTAGCAAGACACACAACAAGTGGTAAATAAAGGACGGGCGAACCCGTGGATTTAACCGTCGACTAGTATTAATATAATAGATTAGACTCGCACATTGTTTTGTTTTTATTTTTATTTATTTGTAAATGTATACCAATATCATCTGTTTCATTTTCAGATACTGTAAAGCTTCGATTAAGCGCCCGGGCGCTTATAAAAATTTTGAGCCTCTAGGGTGGGCGCTTATTCGAGGGGGGCGCTTATTCGAGGGGGGCGCTTATTACAAAAAAAGAGGATTTGGGAAAATATAAAAACCAAATATCAATAGTTGAAAGACTTTTCTTTTTCTTTTAAAGAATATCTAATTCTAAATCTACATCCTCGTCATCCTCCTTGTCATCATTAATGAGTAAGAAATCGGGACAAGCATCTGCAATATCATTTTCGTTGACTTCGAACGGGTTTGTCTCCTCTGAATTGATGTATTCAAACTGTTCCTTCAACATTTTGCGTCCATCCTGACATGGTTTTCCTTCTTTAAAGCAAGTGATTTTATCATCTTCGCTGCTATCGGTGTTGCAAGTAACCGCGCAAGAAACGAACGAATTTCGGATCATTTCTTTTGAAAGCTTTTCCCATGACTTCAAGATCCACTGAACAACTTCTCGTCTAGCTGGAGGTTTCAAATTGCCACAATCGGTTTCCTCGTGCAAGCCTTTTGAAGCCAACCATTCATCATAAATTCGAATAAGCGCCCGTTTCTGAAGATCGAGGGGTGGGCGCTTATTCGAAGGTTTGAGCGCTTATTCGAGGGGGGCGCTTATTCAATAATTTCAGGTCTAGGGTGGGCGCTTATTCGAGGGGGGGGCGCTTGTTTGAGGGGGGCGCTTAATCGAAGCTTTACGGTATATTTCAAGTGGTATAAAAACCCGTAAATCTCAAGCTCGACCCAGGACCTTTAAGCGCAGCGCCGTTGAGAAGCAAATAGTCCTGGAGACGAGGTTGAGTAAATTTAAATTAGCATAAGTTAAAAATTTCCAGCTAATTAATTCGTTTAATTTTTATGGTTTTGAGAGACACAGTTTTCGTCTCTTTAAGAATAGCTGTTGTTTGTCTGTTCGTGCGTCAAATTGGCACCGCAAGTAGCAAGACACACAACATGCGGTAAATAAAGGAAGGGCGAACCCGTGGATTTAACCACCGACTAGTATTAATATACAGTTGAACTCATGTAATTCGAATTCTCAAGGGACCGAGAATTTTGTTCGAATTACATGAGTTTCGAACTAGATGAGTTTTCATATTTTTGACCTAATTCGATGAAAAAAGTCTTTCCCAGGTTTACTTTCGAACTATTTTTTGTATTTTCGAGTTAGAATAATGAAATACTAAATTCATAATTTTTCGAAAAAGTCTTTGATTGTTGATTGTTTCATTTTCTGCTCTCGTTTCTTGGAAATCTCTTCGGAGATCTTCTGAATCAATGGGATGACGTTCGATGATTCGAAAAGGGTCATCTTTTTGAGAGTCTCGATTGCGTCGTCAATCTCATTTTGCGATGGGGGTGGAATTGGTTCATCATCAGGACACTCTGCACTTTCGTCGTCTGAAGAGCCGTCATCGATGACTTCTACTTCCGGATTTTTATACATATCCACGATTTCTTTGACAGACAATGGGCGTGATTCATTAGTAACAACGTTGAAATCTATATCAATGAACGATTCGACATCCAGATCGTCAGGTGCAATGTCAGGTCTAATCTTTCGTAATCGGTCTAGATCTTGATTCAAATCTTCTACAACATTCGTTTCATCATTTTCGTCGTCTGAATCGCTCTTGTCACTTTCCGTATCTTTGAAAGGATCGTCATTCTCATCCATAGCACCATTCCTTGCAACCTCCGAGATTCCTGATTTTCGAAAGCAATTTACGATTGTTTCACTCGACACACTATCCCAAGCCGTCTTGAGCATTATCATGGCTTCAAGAATTGATGTTTTCGGTAGTTCAGCCTTCTTGTCTAACGCTCTCAAGATCCTTCGAATTACCAGTGATCGGTATTTTGCCTTCAAAGACCTGAACAAAAAAAAATGAAAGTCTATTAGAATGAATTAAGATCCATTGTTTGAGATAGCTCTGGGGATTATAATTCGATAAATTGGAAACAATTGTTTTTTCTTCGAATCATTACATTTCTTTCCTTCTAAGAAAATAAAATTACATTCACAAGGGGCATGAATTCAACTCTCTCTTAAGAATGTCTAAGTATTTTTCTTCTCCTTCAAATGTAATCGTGCATGGTATTTGTAAGCCTTCTCCATCTCCTAGGTTGACTCTTTTTCCAGTGACAGAAATATTAGCAGCATTAGTTGATTTAGATCGTAAAAAGTAAAAGATTGTTTTCGCATATCGACCAGTTTTTCCTTTTTTTAAATGACCAATAACTTTGTCGTCTTTTGTCACAGCAACTGCATATTTATCTATTTCGTTCTCAGGTTCAGGGTTTTCCTTTGAAGTGATAAGACTTTGATGGTAGCGCTTGGTAGAATAGGCCGAATTCATCGGCATTGAAGATGTCTTTTAATTCATATCTGGCCAATATAGTTGGTAGGGTAGTTTCTTCCCAAGGTGCTGTCATCTCACTTGTTACTTTTGCGGACTCCCCAGATACTTCTTCCCAGATCATGTTGCAAATATCGAACTTACGGAAGTTTTTATCCTTATGTGCATGGAGTGAAAGCATTCATATTAGAATAAACCCTGTTGGAACATAATAGACAAGTAAGTATTACCTCTCCTTCCAGCCTCTCAACCATCCGTTCGATGCTGAAAAATCTTCATAGTTGAATGCTGTGGCAAATTCACGAGCTTTCTCGATTAAAATTGGTCCATTAATTGGGATGTTGTTACCACGCATTGAGGTAAACCAAGTCAACAACGATTCATTCAATTTTTCGTACTTGTCAGTCTTAACTCTCTGGCGTTTTAGTGACGAGTTTTTGAAAGCAAGGAATATCTTCTCTTTATTGTTCTTCCATGTTGACAAGGTGCTGCTTGGAACGGAGTACTTGATGGATGCGTCTTTATTGGACATACCATCCTCCAAGTCACGGAGAGCTTCATATTTTGTTTTTAAAGTGAGTTCTTTATGCTTTCTTTTCCCCATCTTGTCTTGATAAGAAATGGAAGCCAAAAGCAGTGGACGAGCTCCAATCGAATGTAAAAAAAACAACATTCGATTGCAAATTATCGAGTTGGTAAGCTTCAAAAACTCAAAAAATTCGAAAATTCGAATTACATGATTAAAATTTCTTGATGGGACCGGAAAATCTGTTCGATTTACATGATTTTTCGAATTACATGGGTTCGAATTATAGGAGTTTTCTTGTAAGGTTTTCAAGGTAAATTCTGAGGGGACCACAGAATCTGTTCGAATTAAGTGAGTTTTCGAATTATAGGAGTTCGAATTACATGAGTTCAACTGTAATAGATTAGACTCGCACATTGTTTTGTTTTTATTTTTATTTATAGGTAAATGTATACCAATATCATCTGTTTCATTTTCAGATATGATATTTCGTGTAAACTTTGTATCTTTATATGTTTTTCCCCAATCCTCCTATTTATTATAGTACTCGAGAGCTCATTATATCTCTCGACCCAACCTCTTCACTGTTTCAAACAACTTGATCTCCGTCTTTGTTGTTATTAATAGTTAAAGTATATTATTTTAAATAAACATCCAAAACTGATTTTTGTTGCGACAGATTATGTGTTCTCCATATTTGCATTCCCCAAATACAATAAAGCTTTTAGATAAAAGCTTCTAACAAGACCAGATGAACAGGTATTGGACCATGATTAATATTGTGTAGGAGAGCGGGACAACTTCTTAACCACGTTACAAAAGCATATATAGCTTTACATCATCTAAACTCTTAAATTTGCAATTAACCCTCAACGATTTTGCTTCATATGGGGTTGGTAATTTACGAGCTTTGTAGCTAAACTTGATGCAATGAGATATCTCATATTCCAGACGTTTTTGTATTTCGGACATGTTGACAGGAAGTTTAATAGGCTATAATAAAATCTTGCATTGTTTCCTAAAAATTCTTAGAAAGCTCAGTGCCATAACTGTGTGTTCTATTGTAATGATTATTTTGTTTATGTTAGTGGCTGACCAAACATAACACACCATCGTTGATATGTGAACTTAAGGAAAAACTTTGTACATGAATAATACAGTACGACGAATGGTAATTTTATCCTCCGTCAGTTATTTATTGAGTGCTTCGTCGAGTTGCCCTGTATCCATTCAGTCAACAATTCTGTAAAAGAAGCTGAAAGAGAAAAGTGTCAATTCGCCATCAGAGCTGCGCATAAAATAAAAAAAGAGATTTTGTCAGATTTCTATGACCTGCGAAAGGAACTGGAACCGAGAGTTGTCAATCACTTCTGATTCTTGTTTAATAACTATCGATTTCGAACAGTAAACTCCCTTTCATTGCAACTACAGCTTGCAGCAAACTTCAACTTACAGCAAACTACACAGTGCAACTCAGGTAAGAGAATATTGGTGGCTTCATTTATAACTAAGGTTAACTATTTTAAAAAAGAAGTTTGCAAAGGATAGCGAGTGCTACTGAAAAGAGACCTATACTAATAATACAAAATCTGAAAATGTGAACCTAAACTTCAAGCAGTTAATATCATCATTTTGTTCAATCAGATTTTAGCATGTGTAACCTTTTTCTTATTCTTCATAATGGTCATTATTTTATTTAAATTGACCCTACCATTATTTTTGATTTGACTTTAAAAAAAAATCACAACTACACGCCCTTCGCGGGGTATCTTCTTTGCGGGGTCCCTCAAACAAAAAGCATAAATAAAAAAGCATGAATAAACTTATTGTATATTTAGAGCATTGTCAAAAATTTTAATAAACTTGACAAAACAAAAGGAAAAAAACCGGTTTATTCCAGTGAAGCTTAAAAAAACATGTTGACCATGGGTCTTAACACAATCTTTATTTGGCAAGCTTTTTCTTAAATAATTATTTTTCTTAAAATGCACAACCTCGTCCCCAGGGGCTTTTGCCTTTTTAACAAGCGCTAGCGGCTTTGACATATCCTGGGGACGAGGATGTAAAATGCATTCCACCCACGTGGTAAATAGGCGTGTCTAGAGTTGCTCTCTCTTCACTGCTTCTACTTGCTTCTAATTTTATTTTATTTTTAGGAAGCATGGTAAAATTGTTGTTTACATTTAAAGGCTTTGCTGTTGCTCTCTTTATCTCGATTATCTCAACATGTCAAGGTGTAGGGACCACGCCTAATTTTGACTCGATTATTACTGGCCGCTGCTTTGATTTTCAACAGTTTATAGAAAAAAGAGATATTGCTGAGTTAAAAGTTACTGTAAACTGTTCATTAATGGTGAATAAGCTGAAAGAGGCTTTTGCAGGGAAAGACGACCAATGTCCTTCTAACGTCAAACAATCGGACTACGTGCCTATGTTTGACACCATAAAAAATCGCCGGAAGTTGGAGAATAAGGTTTGGCTTATTATATAATTTTTAAATAAACCAACCTTAATCTCCTGGGTTTTTTGATAGAAAAAAATCCAATATGAACTCGAAGTGAAGTTGAAAAATAATTGCTTGTTTTGCAAAAATGAAATAGCAACTGGAATTTTAGGTTCTTCTCTGGTCTGGGACAAAAGATGTTGCACACGATTTTTCTCATGTTAACCATAACTACGTCACGTTGGAAGACACATTCGCTGGGTATGTTATGAAGTGTCATGCACGAAAGTTATTTGTTCGTCGCCCCCACCCCCTTAATTCAATTTCGTTGTTGGTTTTTGGAGCCTTCGCCCTCATTTATTCACGCTTCCTTATTTATTCACGCCCCTGCTCTTACTTATTCACGCCCCCGCCTTTTTTATTAACGCCTCTGTCCTCGTTAATTCGATACTTTTAAGTAATCAACCATTTCCGGTATAGGAAAAAATAATTAGATGGTTAGCAAAATTTTAAATATCATTAGTTTTCACAGTACCACTTATTAAAAAGCGATAAAAGGTCTGGGAGCGAGATTCCTAAAAATAGAGGGATGGCGACAAATACATATGTAGCTTTAATTAAGTCCCTTTAAAAACCTTCCTCGTTCCCAGGACTTCTTTTTTTGATATCCCCTTTCTCGCCATCTGATTTCAGAAAAGAAAAAGAGTCCTGGGATCGAGGATGCTTAAAAAGTCCATTTTTATAATTTTTAAGCTTAAAGTCTGATATAGCTTCTTTCTATGGTTTATTTAGATATATCGCAGATGATTTGATATGGTGTGGATGTTCGGCTTGCCAAAAAAGTGATGGCATCGATTATAAGACCTGCGACACTTCAAGAAGAGAGTGTACTCAGTCTACACCGTATTGGAGCATGGCGTCTAAAAGGGTAATATGGTCATTAAAATGCCTTTTTCTTTGAACCGCTTGTGTAGATCAATTTAATAATTAAATGTACAGAAAACAATATTTTAGTTTGCGGAAAAAGCTGCTGGAAAAGCTTATGTTTTGCTGAATGGAACGAACGAAAGAAACCCTTACTCGCCCAGAAGGTTAGCATTGTTTTGTTGTTGTTATTGCTGTTGTTGTTGTTGTTGTTGTGGTTGTGGTTGCTGTCGTTTGCACAGTTAGTATATCACTATTATTTTGTTCTAGTATATTCCGGACTGTGGAATTACCAACAATGAATGAAACAAGAACTGTCAAACATTTATCAGTTTTAATTATTTCTAGCCTCAACAGGACAATCAGGTTATTATGAAACTATTTTTTACTTTATTTATTTCTTTAAAATCCTCACGGAAGCTAGACAAGAACATTACGCAGCTTGAAAAATCACGCCTTTCATCAAGTTTTATTTAAAAACGAAATTCTGGTGACATGTTGTACCTGTAGGCAAAATTAATTAGAGAAAAATTTTACTGGTTTTGATATGAATATGAAATATTTACCTATTTGGCATCTTTTACGCGACACAAAATTAACATTTTAATTATCATATTCAGCATGCATTTTTGTTCACTGTGGTTAATTTTGTCGAAGACACAAAGCAATTTTAATGTGGTGGACGAATTTGATTTTCAAAACAAAATTGTCACCATTATATACCATTATGTTCAAAATTCCTTTTCTTTACTCAAAATTCTTTTACTTTCTACTATGCCAATTTTTATCGAAATTTTTTGGACGGTATTCAGGTATTTAGGTGACAAAAGAAATATTATATTGTGACCATTGTGTTTAGCATGCTTTTTGGTCCAATGTACGAAATTTTCGTCCTGTTACGGAAACACGCAATTTTTATATCTACATGAAATACCAAATGCGATATATTTTTAACGACTTTGTTTTAATCGCCCGCGTGTAGCAGCCAATTGCAATGCCCGATTTTTTTGAAAAACCAATTCGATATTTTTGCGGCCTAGACTTGCCGTCGAAGGAACGTTTAAAGCAGAGTGTGTTCAGTGCTAGCTTTGTAAGGTTTATGTTTGACCTTTTTACCTTCAAAAGCTTTTTATTTTGTAATATTCGTTTTCTGTATGTTTTCACATGTTAAGGTAAAAACATTTTTTAGCCACGTACAAATCTTAAACCACCAAATTTAGGATTTTGGCTAAGCACGTAGATTTCGAGGAAACATCCTAAAACCAGCTAGCTAGCTAGCCTTGTTTATTCCTATTCTTTTAAGGGTGTTATTCAGTTTAATATAAAAGCTTTTATCCTAACCAATATTATTTATTTTTACGTTGGGGTTGGGACCATCTAGCTAGCTCTTTGCTAACCTATTCCTAAAAAGTGAAAGTAGCCAAATGCAGTTTGGTTACAACAATATTCTTAACCCTATTCGGTCCGGGGTTTTTCGAACAAATGCAGTTTGGTTACAACAATATTCTTAACCCTATTCGGTCCGGGGTTTTTCGAACATATTATGACCGGGGGGGAATAATCACGTGTCCAAAACATGCAAAATGATTCTTCTTGATGAGACAAAGTTGTGTTGTAAGTTTCAAGTTCCAACGATAATCCTAACAAGAGTTATGTTATTTTCCCCATTATAAGGGTTTCATAGAGATTTTTAGGGGTAGTTTCGAGTAATAGCCAATATCAAAGCCTCTGAACGGTATGGGACCTAAATATTTGGCATGCAGGTGTCTAATAGACAAATATTGAAACTCAGTAAGTATCGTAGCCATGCAATGTAGCATTACGGAGTTATTAAAAAAAAATCGTTAGAGGGGGCGGAATCCCCCCCCCCCCCCCCCCCCCGGACCGAATAGGGTTAAGCAATAATTCTTATGCTAAATGCAGCTAGGTAGCTAGCTACACCTTTTATTACTTTCCTGTAAACTTTTTCTGTGAAATAAAATGGCTGAGCAATTGTTTTAGTTGGACGGGGTAACGACAGGCTGTTCCCTGTGTTTTGTTTTAAACTGAAGTTGCAATACAGTTTATTTGGGAAAAGGGTATTACACCTAAACGCATGTGCGACACAGTTTACCTGTACTATGTCCTTAGACCGAAGTTGCCATAAAGTTTTTTTATTTAAGTTTACTACGCCTATATACATGTAAGAGACTGCTTACCTGTACTAACCGCTCAGCCCGGTGTCACAATGAATTTTTTTAACTTTCATGGAAACTTAAAATAATATTGACTGAATGTTTTTTCTTTGACGGGATAACAACAGTTTGTAAACTGTGTTTTCATTTCAGGTAAAGTTGCGGAAAATTTATTTTTCTTAAAATAACATCTGAAACACTATAATGTTGTGTGCGCTTATTTCGATTTAAGACATACTGTATCTTTGTACAAAAGCGCTCCACTCGGATGTATGGCAGAGTTTACGGCTTGATTAAATGCTTTATTAAGCGCTCAACATGGCGTTCAACGCCAGGAACACAGTTACATGTGGCTTAACTCGGCGTTTCGTGTATTATAACGCGCGTATAAGTCTGTTAAGCAAAATGATACCGCAAGTAGCGAGATGCACGCAATGCGGTAAAAACGGAAACACGAAATGCGATATATAAAGGACGGGCGACCCCGTGAATTTTTCCACGGTTAACGACTAGTCTCTTTAATAATAGCCGTCGTCTGTCTGTGTGTCCGCAAAAGACGCGTCTTGTTACGGAAACACGAAATGCGATATATAAAATACGGGCGACCCCGTGGATTTTTTCACGGGTTAACGACTAGTCCTATAATAATAGCCGTTGTCTGTCTGTCTGTCCGTGAAAGACGCGTCCTGTTACGGAAACACGAAATGCTATATATAAAGGACGGGCGACCCCGTGGATTCTCCCACGGGTTAACGACTAGTCTCTTTAATAATAGCCGTCGTCTGTCTGTGTGTCCCGTCTGTCTGTTTGTAACGGTGTTAACTACGCACGGAATCTTGATGCAACTAATAACAAATGCGATATAGTTTATCGACTTTGCCGTGACGCGCAAGCTCCTGTGGATATTCCACGAGCTAACGTCTAGTTTTATAAGAATACTAAAATTCTAACCAGGCTAGTCATTAGTCTTATTTCTCTATGTTCTACACAACACATCTATTGTAACTCACCTGAGGAGGAGGGTTTTTAAAAGTTGTGTTACCAATGCATTCATTCATTGTAGAACAACATGTCAGAGTGAAGTCATCGCCAACCTTACTTCTGATGCAAAGTCAGCCGGCATGAAAGTAACCTGCAATGATAACCCGAGGTTAGAAGGTTATTTATTATTCGGAAAACTACGTTAAAAAGAACTTGATATAAACTTGAAAGTGTTTTTTATAATTTATTAGGGCTGTCAAATTTGTCCTTTGTGCAAAATACCCACATGCTGCGGAATGCAAAGAATCGAATGTTGCAACGAAAGGTCAGGTTTTTTGAATGATTCGCTCTATATCTTTATATTCAAGAAGGTGCTATATTTAATCGCAAATAAAAACTGGATAACGTTTGTATTTTAGATATGTCATCCATAATCTACATTATTGCGTTGTTGTTTGCCAATATGAAGTTGTTCCATTAAAACTGGTGCACAAATCTTTGTATTCATGTGAACATCGAGAAGCACACGACATTGAATGAATGACGTTGCAGAAACAGTGAAAATAAAAAGCTATGCGTTATAATGGATGTTTCACACTATGTCTTTTAGACACAAGTCAATACAAATGTTTTAGTTAGTTGTGAATTCTTCGCACTTATTAATCACTCAGGTCTGTGAACCTTGACTACCTACAACTTTTTTCAGAGATAAATAGCTTCTATAGTTATCCATTCTAACACGGTAAAAATTTATAATTCGCATAGCGTTTTAGCAAACCTTTTTTAACTCCAAAAACCGACCCTTAGCGACCCTGACTTAAACGACCCTTAATCACTATATTAGCCACTCCACTTTTAAAACCTCTTCGTCAGCCCTGAAATTGGATTAATTTGTGGCCGAATTAATGTAGACACATGATGTCTTGTTTGTTTGAATTTAAAAACATATTTTTTCACGTTTTGCTAAGGATGTCAGTAACAAAGCTCAGCTGTTGTTATTCCTGTGTTCCAAGAGAAATACGGGGGAAGTATTTTAATTATAATTCACACAACGTAATTTGAACTCGATCCCAGTGCGTTTACTATACCAAGCTCGGAAAGTAACGTTACAGGCCGTAGCAGCAATTTAATTTTTTAGAGGGTGTGTGGGGGAGGGAGAGATTGGAGAATGAAAATTTTGAGATAGTCCCCTGTTAGATGGGTAAAGACTCTCCCATATTTACCATGGTTGACAAAATATTTAATGGGTTAGACGGGTGCCCCACACACAAGCCCCTAGATTCCTAGACGAAAGTCCTGCATTAATTTGTTCCGTGCAAGTGATTCGTTTAATGGCAATATACTCAGAGCAAAATTTAGTCGCTTGCAAATAATTAGCGAGTTTTCCCCGACATAACATCTTGTTTTTGTATCAATCGCAGAGGGGTAATGAAAATAAAATTAAACAGGAACCAACAAAAAAGCTAACGAAGTTGGAAAAATCACACGATTGACTTTCATGCACACAGCAGAATTGTATGCAATTGTATGTAATGTCATGGAAAATAATACTAGAAATACATAAGTGCAATTCTAAAGTCAAAGTCTGAGATCAGAATCCCTTATTAACTGAAATAGCATTTATATAGCAGCTAAGATGCAGTTAGAAAAGATGTATTTTCTAATCAAGTCTAGAGCGAAAAGAGTACAGAGTGTGGTATAAAATATCAATCTCTTATTCCTCTTTTTGATATCGGAGAAAAGTAGTTTTCTTTACAACGTCTTCAATATCAAAAAAGCGAAAAAAGACCCTGGGAACAAGGTTTATATATATTATGATGTCATTATGTTTGACCTCATAGGATAAAAATAGAGTCAAGAGGTTTGACCTTTACTGTACTGTGTTTTGGTTTAATTTGTTAGCAACAGAGCATTATCCATCTAAACCAAAACTGTATTTACTGGACCGTAATTTTATCGAAATCGAAGCAGCAGTTTTGGGACCAATTTTGAGACTAAAAAACGCATTACATTGGCAAAAAATTAGCCCTTTTGATGCCACCATTATGTTCAGCCTGCTTCTTTTGTTTATATTGTGGCAAATTTTAATGGACGAAAAAGGAAATAAAGCTCACCAGGCTGCCCGTCATATAACCGAAAACACCAAAGACACATGTCACAAGGAAACAAAACTCGTGCAAAAATATGTATATAATTAAAAGTGAGGCAGAAAATAATTTAACCATGACTGCAAGAGCCTGTTTCACTACTCTCCTCCACGCCTAATTAGCTGAACTACCTATTTGGGTTTTACCGTTTTAACAGCACCCCCTGAATAATGTCACACATGTTCTTCAACAAAGATATTTCGCCATGTAAACAACGAAGTAAACAACAACAGATGGAGCATGGAATTATTATTTAAGTCGCCTGTTTATAATTCTGGATTTATTGTACAGCAGGAAAAGAGAGATCGCGAGGTAGATATAGAAGGTAGTTATTTATTTAGTTATAAATTTTTCAACGCTATTCTATCGATCTGGCGTTGAATAAATTATGAGTTTTTTTATTTCCACCTTGTCCCCAGGGCATCTTTTTCACATCGGGACGGCGATACGAACAGGATCTCGACGTCCCGATATAAAAGACAAAAGGCGCTGGAAACGAGGTTGTGTCGGATGTTAATCTGCAATGTTTGCTATTAATATATAAAATAGAGCCCAGTCTTTTTATCAATAAGGAACTGATATTCTTTATGACGTCACATCATGGATACAAAATGGCGCGGATCAAAATCATTAGGAGAGATTCTCCGTCTTAGGAAATAGATGCAGGCACATTTATCAAATTAGCACATATAAATATCCTCTTTTTTTTAATTCCTATTTTTTTCACAAAGAAATTGTGAGAAAAAAAAACATATTTGATTAAAAATGAATAAATCTCTTTCATATTATCCTGTTTAAATCATCAATAACAATAACCCTTTCTAACGAATCCTAAAAGCCTATTATAGATACGAACAGTTGTAGGAATTCACCAACGTATAAATACTCACCGATGTATAAATTTTTGTCATATGTTCTTTCTAGCCACTATGAATACTTCTATCTCAAAGCTGATTGGCATCTTACTGCTGTTCGTATTAACAGTAACAGCATACAAACCTTGTTGGAGAGATTGTGATGGCACCTACCTACAGTGTGGTCAGGTAGCTCCAGATTCGTTTGCCGGCGTTGCCGTTTGTATACAAAGTTTCAATGAATGCCGAGCGAACTGTAGAAAACGGGAAGCGGAAAAGAGAAGTGTTTTTCGAAGATTTCAAAGTTTTAGAAGACAGGCAGATGATCTGGATGATTTTAATTGAGATATGATACTTTGCATGGACAATTTTACAAGATTGTTAAAATAAATAACAAAATAATAAATATATAGAACGAAATAATAAATTAATAGAGAGAAATTTGTCAATTTTGGTCCCCACAACCGTAACAACATCCCCCAGTAGACTCTGGCACTTCGCGTAATGCTTATCGTGAGTATTTAAACGCTGTAAGATGATGATAATGATAAAACGATTATCTAAATCGTAAAGAAAGTAAACAAATTGTTTTGACGAGCTAGTGAAAGTATACAGGCCACAGGAAATAATAAAGGCCTTCTTCTATTTTTATTTTCACAAAACGTTTTTGTGGAGATTTATTCTGAAAGGTGGGCATCCTTAAAAATAATTCATTTCATTAAGCCCGATTTCCAAGAAATTTCTGCAAATTTCCTGGGTTAAGGTAGTTGGATTCCCTATTTTTTCCTCATCTGACAGATACCACGGAACTCGTCTCAAGTTTCCTTAGCATCTAATAAACAAGGAAAAATCCACCGGGAAGGAGTGCCTACTTCGCCTAGAAAGGAGGTGTTTATATGAAAGTGGACTGATCAGAATGGACACAGGCATTGCTCTTAAAACCAGTGATCGAAGTAAACATGTAAATAATTAACACCACTTCCTTTTACTGCTGCCTCTACTACATGAAATTTAGGGTGCACATGCTTGGTATTATAAAATATTATAAAAATATACAAATAATGTAACAGAATATAAAGAAATAGATTAATTACAATTAACCAGGGAAATTACCACGTCACGCACATATTAAATTTTGACGGAATCATGTATTACATTTGATATAACTCCACAGATATGACAATACATTATGTCGAATAGCGAAGAGCAAAAACGGGAAAACGGATGAAGATAATATCATGCCAGTGCAAAGAAAGTTTTTCGAGCAGTTGGGATTAAAAAATAAGACTTCGTTACATATTCAATCCGTCTATACAGTTGATTTCAAGTTTTCGCGCCACACAAATATTTGCCTCGATACTTCAGCTCAGCGGATTAGTGCAAGTGGCAAATTTGTCTAAATCTCGCACATAAACATACGTCAAAAAAAATCACGTGAATTGTTTTATATACAAAAAAACTAACCATGTAAAACGACTTTTTAACTTGAAAAAAATAGAAAATATTAGTCGAGTTTATAAACATAGTACTGGTTTTTCCCTAGTTATCAGAAAAGTCACTATAACTTCAATTTCTTCGTATTTTTTTGGCTCAAAGTGAAAACACAGCAGATACCTGAATTTTTAGTCGTTTTTCACAAACAAATATTCTACATCTCAAGGGAATAACGTTTTTCTTATTGTTTCTCATACTTAAAATCTTTCTGCCGAACTCAAAAATAAGAAACCAAGCTTTTTTTTCGCAAGAGGTTTACACGAAGATTTTACCAAACTTCACGAAGATTCAACGAAAGTTATACGAAACTTTGCGAAGAAGCTCGGCAGAGTTTTCGGAGACGCAAAATTAAGCTGAGAACTTTACACCCTGTACATAGCTTAATGCAAATTTATCAGACAGAAGACATGTGCGCTTGGTGGATGGGTGGTTGAAAGCATCTCACATGTTCCACTGAGGAGTCGCCTGATTTTAAATACCGTTTCAAAACAGCCATTATGTTTTTATTCAATGTTCGGTATTCGTGTATGCGAGCAACCAATCTTTTTAAATCCTAAAAAAATTGATAGCATGCGCTAATCAAAACACTGTAACAGCAATTTTCCTCGCAGAAAGGCGACAAAATACGGACCCAGCCTAAAAACATTCAGTTTTAAACAAAAAAGTTATGAGATCCGATTAATTTTTTCAGCAATAGATTTCTCAGTATTTTAACATGACGCTACTGCACGTTTTATGTCGCAAAAATTGCACAAATAAACCCAGAATGAAACGTTTAACTTGTAAACAAGACAGTCTCAATCTTACTCACCACGCCGGCTACAACTTCTTGTCTGGCGTCAACTTCTTGCACTCGTAAAATATGCGAGCAAAAGTCCAACGCATCAAATCTGTTTTCTTGTCCAAGTAACACAATGATTGTGCAACCAGCCCAGTTTAAACTCTCTCCAAACGTTTCCCTAAGTAAAAACATCAGAACTTAAACTTTTTTTACGAATATTTCATACTTAACAAACCTGCTTATATCAAGGCGGTGTCAAATAACGAATAAGGTTACTTCCTTACTAAAACTGTGTGTTCATAATTCAGCTTTCCAAATCAAGAATTTTTCTACTAGCCTCATTTAAAAATTAATCCAATTAATTTAGAACTGGATGTTAAAATGTTGTAATAAAGAGTGAACACACGAAACAAGCGCACTGTTTATATCAACACAGACATATCTGTCATAGATCTTATCGAAGGTTCACGCCCTCGCCCTTTTTACGGTGGTACTTAATGGCGTTACTGTTAAATCCTTCCTCCCTACTGGCGTCATATGAATTCCACGAGTCGTAAGGGAAAGCAGCTAAAGAAGAAGTAAAGAACACTTCAAAAGGTGACTTTTATTTATTGCATGCAAATGTCCCGCTAGATAGGAGAGTCAAATCAAATAAAAAATTTCAGGGTAAAGGGTTTGTTTTTAAATGATGCAACCGCTATGCCAATTAACGGCATTTATGACGGCTTTAAAAAAACGTCAGTCGGGCGACAAAAACATATTAGCCGAAAAAATAACCGACTTACTCCACGGTAATCTCATTGGTTCCAAGTGGTTTGCAATAAATGAACTGAATAGCACTCCATAGTCGATGAAATTCGTTGCACTCTTCAATATTCATCACGCCGTTCGAAGGTGTCGGCTCCTTCCACACGTCATCAATAAGAAATGATTGAATACGACGTAAAACTACTTCAAAGATAGATAAGCCACAACATAACCTTTCTCTAGTCAACACGTCTGACTCTTCACTGTTTTGACGTTGCTAAGATTGAACACATACGTTGGTCAATGCTGCAAAATATATAGCTACTTTCTATGGATCTTATCTCGACAAAAAAAGGCGGCAACGTTAATACATATACCCAGGGCATGTAAAAGACTCAATATATGACGTCATAAACAGCTAACCAATAGCAAATGAGAACAACAAAATTATGTCAATCCTAAATGTATGCAAGTGTTTTTATATCACCATGGCTACAAATCGAATAATTAATTATGTACGTGTTCTGACTGTTACTTTAAATATACCAATTTATGAATGCGTGATTTAAAATGAATAAAAATGCGTCACATGGCACAGTTTATTTTCCTAGTTGAAAAAAAAAAATTCTTCTCCAGTAACATTTTTAGCAAGCCTGATATTTTTTTGTGAGCCAAGCCAACATGAAGATTAGGAACATGCTTATCCTTATCACGCAGGTAAAACATTCCCTTCTTATTTTTGCTGTCGTAATATATCTGTTATGATGTAAATTTAAAAAAAAATCATAACAAACGAATTAAATACTGCTTAAGGTTTCTTTAAAATTTTAATTTTTTTCAGTTACTGGTGGTTTATGTAAATTTGTCAGTCCAAACAAGCTTCACTGACAACCGATGTATCCTCTATCTCCAGCAACTCAATCTACTTCCAGCGTTAAATTTAAGCGACACAAGTCAAATAAGTACATCGACGTCCGTTACCATGGATGCGTCGGCAACAACTACAATGTCGACAACCTCATCAAGCTCGTCGAGTAGCCAATCAGAAACGACAAGCTCTTCCAGCACGTTAACAGCAACATCAACGTTAATCACGTCAACGGTAGCATCAATTTCCAGTACGTCAACGACAGCGTCTGTTTCTAGCAGCGCAGCGAGCACGTCTATAGTTGCAACGTCAACTTATACAATGTCGAGTACAATGTCGACGACGACTTTCTCAACGACTGTCGTTTCAGTTTCAAACGTCGCAAGTTCCTCCCTCTCCCCTACAGTCAGCTCTGTTGCATCAACAACAGTAACGCCGCCACAAACAACAACTTCTCCGACCACAACATCGTCAACAACTTCAAACCCGTCAACATCAGCTCCCCTTAATCAAACGGTGGTGTGTATAACACAACTGTTTGGTAATTGGTCAGGAAATGGTCCACTGCCATACCATTTGCTTCCCCAAACAACAGCACACTACCATCAACAACAGGGATGCCCTCAACCACCGAAGCGTCTACTGCGATTCCAACCACTATCAGTGCAGAAGAAGCTCGCAGAAGACTATGCGAGAGTTATAGTAACTGGACGTTTGAGTTTCCTACTTGTTTAAGACCTTGCGACCAATGTTACAAAAGTGCACTTAACTTGACAAACGAATACTACATATGTCGTGAGTGGATGAACGGTACTCAACCAGCACAAATCCTTGAGTCTGAACCGATGGTATTAACTCAATTACTAAACAAATTTGGAGCACAGGGAAACACGTTTACCGACTACGACAGATTATGTCCGGAAAGAGGGTACGAGCAATTTGATAATTTTGTGTGGTATGCTGGTAGAAGGTACAGATATAGCGACATGCGTTTACCAGACTATAAAAAGAAACCATTTGTTTACTACGACAGATTATGGAATGAACGCAACGACACTATCGAAGTACCATATGGAAATATCCCAAGAGGGGAGTACACCTTTGAATTTGCAATGTACGAACCCTTCTTTGACAAGAAAATTTCACCTGAAAAGACACGCCTGAAAGAAAAATGGGCCTACAAGCATCCAATTGTTACAGGTGCCTTTATTGACACAAGAGTGGAAAAGGGCTGTACACAAACGAACGCTTAGTCCTGAATTCCGTTATTATCTCTTTGGAGCTTACTCCACCAAGGAAAAACCCATTACCGGGGGAAAACATAATCTCCCTTACACATCTTGATAAAAAAACTGACCAATCCCCTCTGTGTTTATTGGCAACCTTTAGATCCCGAAACAGAAGGAGTCATATCAACTGCTGGTTATTGGAGCAATTACGGCATGCGTGTGTTCAAAACAAACGACTCGATGACAGTGTGTCGGTCAACTCACTTGAGTTCGTTCGCTTTGTTTATGGAGCCACCTTTTACACCAGAGCCAGAGGAAGTCAACCCGCTTGGAGCGCTTATGGTACTGCTTACATTGATAGCTATCGTCTTATTCAGCATCTATATTCTAGCCATGATACTGCTAAAGTGCTATCGAAATCACTACAGCCGCATTTACATGTTGTTCGCCTTCTCTTGCCTACTCTCACAAATCTTCTTCCTGGTTGGTTATGGAAAAAAAGACGACTATGACGGATGTAATACCATGGCAACATTCATGCAGTTCTGTCATGTATCGGTCATGATGTGGGTACTTATGGAGAGCGTACATCAGCTATCACGAATCCGTTACTTTTTTAACAACGCGACAAATATAGACGCGTTTTATCTTATTCTTGGCTACGGTTTCCCGCTGGCTGTTCTGGTAGCGTTACAAGAATTTCCTTACAACCACTTCGACGAGCTCAAATTTTGTTGGGCTTACTTAGAAGGCACCGATTATCTCTACTTTGCTGGTCCTTTAGTCATCTTAACTCTGGTCACATTGTCGTTACGACTGATCACGCTATTGGAAATTCGAAAACATCCTGACCTTATCGACAGTGATATCAATTATCAACGAGCGTACAGAAGTTTGATTGCTTCAGTTGTTGTCTTACCAACGCTTGTCATATTATGGGGTTTTGGCACGTACGCCGTAAAAGCCAACGACTCTATCGGCGACGTGGCAATGATTGCTCTCCCCGTGCTCAACATCTTCGTTGCTATTGAGATTCTCTACCTCTACTTTTACTGCAACGACGAAGTACGAGATTCCATTTGGGCGAGTTGAGCATACGCCAGAAACAGAGAATTCTAAAGTACTCGCATTTAAATGGGTTGGACATGAAACTAACATACAAGGCAGCTAACAAACGGCTACGTGGACGACGAACAAAATGACGATATGACGCAGTTAGATGACTTGCCGAAGAAGATAGACACGACGGGCACTGTATGAAATCTCAGCATTAAACATTTTTCAAGGGTAAAAATAGTTACATTAAGTTTACCCTTTCTTTTTTTAATTGTTTAGGAAAATTGAAAAAAAAATTGTTGCATGTGTGCATTGGTGTATATAATAATGTTTGTAATAATATAATAACGTAAATCACAAAAATAAATAAATAATAAAAAAAATGTGTGTCTTATTCTAACCCATTATGAATGACAGCCACCAATAGACCTATTTCCATATCCATTTGGTTCGCGAAATATGCATACAAAATGCAGAATAACATAAAAACGAGATTAGTTATGAGCAAATTTCGGGATGCTAGTTGTTTACATGCAAGTTTGAAGAATGTATCAACAAAATGTTGACTTTTACAGCTTTCAACTGCAGTTTCACAAAATCGAAGTTAACACAGTTATAAAGAGATATGAATCGTGGGGTGTGTGGAGACA
>JASGCC010002846.1:0-26424 GCA_030067915.1 Hydractinia echinata
GTGTTATAAGGCCATGGCACAATGGAAAACGACTTGGTACGTCGTAGTCCATTGAGAGTGGAAGCACTAGACCGATGGTAACCTGCGGAGGGCGCGGAACCACGTGATCTACGTGTAAGGCCTTTATTAGGCTGCAAAAGGCCATATTACAGCCTTTAGAGGCCTGTACACGTAGTTGACGGTGTTATAAGGCCATGGCACAATGGAAAACGACTTGGTACGTCGTAGTCCATTGAGAGTGGAAACACTAGACCGATGGTAACCTGCGGAGGGCGAGAACCACGTGATCTACGTGTAAGGCCTTTATTAGGCTGCAAAAGGCCATATTACAGCCTTTAGAGGCCTGTACACGTAGTTGACGGTGTTATAAGGCCATGGCAATGGAAAACGACTTGGACGTCGTAGTCCATTGAGAGTGGAAACACTAGACCGATGGTAACCTGCGGAGGGCGGAGAACCACGTGATCTACGTGTAAGGCCTTTATTAGGCTGCAAAAGGCCATATTACAGCCTTTAGAGGCCTGTACACGTAGTTGACGGTGTTATAAGGCATGGGCATGAAAGACTTGGTACGTCGTAGTCCATTGAGAGTGGAATAGACCGATGGTAACCTGCAGGCAGTGAACCACGTGATCTACGTGTAAGGCCTTTATTAGGCTGCAAAAGGCCATATTACAGCCTTTAGAGGCCTGTACACGTAGTTGACGGTGTTATAAGGCCATGGCACAATGGAAAACGACTTGGACGTCGTAGTCCATTGAGAGTGGAAGCACTAGACCATGGTAACCTGCGGAGGGCGCGGAACCACGTGATCTACGTGTAAGGCCTTTATTAGGCTGCAAAAGGCCATATTACAGCCTTTAGAGGCCTGTACACGTAGTTGACGGTGTTATAAGGCCATGGCACAATGGAAAACGACTTGGTACGTCGTAGTCCATTGAGAGTGGAAACTAGACCGATGGTAACCTGGGGAGGCGCGCGAACCACGTGATCTACGTGTAAGGCCTTTATTAGGCTGCAAAAGGCCATATTACAGCCTTTAGAGGCCTGTACACGTAGTTTGACGGTGTTATAAGGCCATGGCACAATGGAAAACGACTTGGTACGTCGTAGTCCATTGAGAGTGGAAACACTAGACCGATGGTAACCTGCGGAGGGGCGAGAACCACGTGATCTACGTGTAAGGCCTTTATTAGGCTGCAAAAGGCCATATTACAGCCTTTAGAGGCCTGTACACGTAGTTGACGGTGTTATAAGGCCATGGCACAATGGAAAACGACTTGGTACGTCGTAGTCCATTGAGAGTGGAAACACTAGACCGATGGTAACCTGCGGAGGGCGTGAACCACGTGATCTACGTGTAAGGCCTTTATTAGGCTGCAAAAGGCCATATTACAGCCTTTAGAGGCCTGTACACGTAGTTGACGGTGTTATAAGGCCATGGCACAATGGAAAACGACTTGGTACGTCGTAGTCCATTGAGAGTGGAAGCACTAGATAGATGGTAACCTGCGGAGGGCGCGGAACCACGTGATCTACGTGTAAGGCCTTTATTAGGCTGCAAAAGGCCATATTACAGCCTTTAGAGGCCTGTACACGTAGTTGACGGTGTTATAAGGCCATGGCACAATGGAAAACGACTTGGTACGTCGTAGTCCATTGAGAGTGGAAACACTAGAGATGGTAACCTGCGGAGGGGGAGAACCACGTGATCTACGTGTAAGGCCTTTATTAGGCTGCAAAAGGCCATATTACAGCCTTTAGAGGCCTGTACACGTAGTTGACGGTGTTATAAGGCCATGGCACAATGGAAAACGACTTGGACGTCGTAGTCCATTGAGAGTGGAAGCACTAGACCATGGTAACCTGCGGAGCGCGGAACCACGTGATCTACGTGTAAGGCCTTTATTAGGCTGCAAAAGGCCATATTACAGCCTTTAGAGGCCTGTACACGTAGTTGACGGTGTTATAAGGCCATGGCACAATGGAAAACGACTTGGTACGTCGTAGTCCATTGAGAGTGGAAACACTAGACCGATGGTAACCTGCGGAGGGCGAGGAACCACGTGATCTACGTGTAAGGCCTTTATTAGGCTGCAAAAGGCCATATTACAGCCTTTAGAGGCCTGTACACGTAGTTGACGGTGTTATAAGGCCATGGCACAATGGAAAACGACTTGGTACGTCGTAGTCCATTGAGAGTGGAAACACTAGACCGATGGTAACCTGCGGAGGGGCGAGGAACCACGTGATCTACGTGTAAGGCCTTTATTAGGCTGCAAAAGGCCATATTACAGCCTTTAGAGGCCTGTACACGTAGTTGACGGTGTTATAAGGCCATGGCACAATGGAAAACGACTTGGACGTCGTAGTCCATTGAGAGTGGAAGCACTAGACCGATGGTAACCTGCGGAGGGCGCGGAACCACGTGATCTACGTGTAAGGCCTTTATTAGGCTGCAAAAGGCCATATTACAGCCTTTAGAGGCCTGTACACGTAGTTGACGGTGTTATAAGGCCATGGCACAATGGAAAACGACTTGGTACGTCGTAGTCCATTGAGAGTGGAAACACTAGACCGATGGTAACCTGCGGAGGGCGAGGAACCACGTGATCTACGTGTAAGGCCTTTATTAGGCTGCAAAAGGCCATATTACAGCCTTTAGAGGCCTGTACACGTAGTTGACGGTGTTATAAGGCCATGGCAATGGAAAACGACTTGGTACGTCGTAGTCCATTGAGAGTGGAAACACTAGACCGATGGTAACCTGCGGAGGGCGAGAACCACGTGATCTACGTGTAAGGCCTTTATTAGGCTGCAAAAGGCCATATTACAGCCTTTAGAGGCCTGTACACGTAGTTGACGGTGTTATAAGGCCATGGCGCAATGAAAACGACTTGGTACGTCGTAGTCCATTGAGAGTGGAAGCACTAGACCATGGTAACCTGCGGAGGGCGCGGAACCACGTGATCTACGTGTAAGGCCTTTATTAGGCTGCAAAAGGCCATATTACAGCCTTTAGAGGCCTGTACACGTAGTTGACGGTGTTATAAGGCCATGGCACAATGGAAAACGACTTGGTACGTCGTAGTCCATTGAGAGTGGAAACACTAGACCGATGGTAACCTGCGGAGGGGTGAGAACCACGTGATCTACGTGTAAGGCCTTTATTAGGCTGCAAAAGGCCATATTACAGCCTTTAGAGGCCTGTACACGTAGTTGACGGTGTTATAAGGCCATGGCACAATGGAAAACGACTTGGACGTCGTAGTCCATTGAGAGTGGAAGCACTAGACCATGGTAACCTGCGGAGGCGCGAACCACGTGATCTACGTGTAAGGCCTTTATTAGGCTGCAAAAGGCCATATTACAGCCTTTAGAGGCCTGTACACGTAGTTGACGGTGTTATAAGGCCATGGACAATGGAAAACGACTTGGTACGTCGTAGTCCATTGAGAGTGGAAACACTAGACCGATGGTAACCTGCGGAGGGCGAGAACCACGTGATCTACGTGTAAGGCCTTTATTAGGCTGCAAAAGGCCATATTACAGCCTTTAGAGGCCTGTACACGTAGTTGACGGTGTTATAAGGCCATGGCACAATGGAAAACGACTTGGACGTCGTAGTCCATTGAGAGTGGAAACACTAGACCGATGGTAACCTGCGGAGGGGCGAACCACGTGATCTACGTGTAAGGCCTTTATTAGGCTGCAAAAGGCCATATTACAGCCTTTAGAGGCCTGTACACGTAGTTGACGGTGTTATAAGGCCATGGCACAATGGAAAACGACTTGGTACGTCGTAGTCCATTGAGAGTGGAAACACTAGACCGATGGTAACCTGCGGAGGGCGAGAACCACGTGATCTACGTGTAAGGCCTTTATTAGGCTGCAAAAGGCCATATTACAGCCTTTAGAGGCCTGTACACGTAGTTGACGGTGTTATAAGGCCATGGCGCAATGGAAAACGACTTGGTACGTCGTAGTCCATTGAGAGTGGAAACACTAGACCGATGGTAACCTGCGGAGGGGCGGAACCACGTGATCTACGTGTAAGGCCTTTATTAGGCTGCAAAAGGCCATATTACAGCCTTTAGAGGCCTGTACACGTAGTTGACGGTGTTATAAGGCCATGGCACAATGGAAAACGACTTGGTACGTCGTAGTCCATTGAGAGTGGAAACACTAGACCGATGGTAACCTGCGGAGGGCGAGGAACCACGTGATCTACGTGTAAGGCCTTTATTAGGCTGCAAAAGGCCATATTACAGCCTTTAGAGGCCTGTACACGTAGTTGACGGTGTTATAAGGCCATGGCACAATGGAAAACGACTTGGTACGTCGTAGTCCATTGAGAGTGGAAGCACTAGACCATGGTAACCTGCGGAGGCGGAACCACGTGATCTACGTGTAAGGCCTTTATTAGGCTGCAAAAGGCCATATTACAGCCTTTAGAGGCCTGTACACGTAGTTGACGGTGTTATAAGGCCATGGCACAATGGAAAACGACTTGGACGTCGTAGTCCATTGAGAGTGGAAACACTAGACCGATGGTAACCTGCGGAGGGCGAGGAACCACGTGATCTACGTGTAAGGCCTTTATTAGGCTGCAAAAGGCCATATTACAGCCTTTAGAGGCCTGTACACGTAGTTGACGGTGTTATAAGGCCATGGCACAATGGAAAACGACTTGGTACGTCGTAGTCCATTGAGAGTGGAAACACTAGACCGATGGTAACCTGCGGAGGGGCGGAACCACGTGATCTACGTGTAAGGCCTTTATTAGGCTGCAAAAGGCCATATTACAGCCTTTAGAGGCCTGTACACGTAGTTGACGGTGTTATAAGGCCATGGCACAATGGAAAACGACTTGGTACGTCGTAGTCCATTGAGAGTGGAAACTAGACATGGTAACCTGCGGAGGGCGGAACCACGTGATCTACGTGTAAGGCCTTTATTAGGCTGCAAAAGGCCATATTACAGCCTTTAGAGGCCTGTACACGTAGTTGACGGTGTTATAAGGCCATGGCACAATGGAAAACGACTTGGTACGTCGTAGTCCATTGAGAGTGGAAACTAGAATATGGTAACCTGCGGAGGGCGGAACCACGTGATCTACGTGTAAGGCCTTTATTAGGCTGCAAAAGGCCATATTACAGCCTTTAGAGGCCTGTACACGTAGTTGACGGTGTTATAAGGCCATGGCACAATGGAAAACGACTTGGTACGTCGTAGTCCATTGAGAGTGGAAGCACTAGACCGATGGTAACCTGCGGAGGGCGCGAACCACGTGATCTACGTGTAAGGCCTTTATTAGGCTGCAAAAGGCCATATTACAGCCTTTAGAGGCCTGTACACGTAGTTGACGGTGTTATAAGGCCATGGCACAATGGAAAACGACTTGGTACGTCGTAGTCCATTGAGAGTGGAAACACTAGACCATGGTAACCTGCGGAGGGGCGAGAACCACGTGATCTACGTGTAAGGCCTTTATTAGGCTGCAAAAGGCCATATTACAGCCTTTAGAGGCCTGTACACGTAGTTGACGGTGTTATAAGGCCATGGCGCAATGGAAAACGACTTGGTACGTCGTAGTCCATTGAGAGTGGAAACACTAGACCGATGGTAACCTGCGGAGGGGGAGAACCACGTGATCTACGTGTAAGGCCTTTATTAGGCTGCAAAAGGCCATATTACAGCCTTTAGAGGCCTGTACACGTAGTTGACGGTGTTATAATGGGCCATGGCACAATGGAAAACGACTTGGTACGTCGTAGTCCATTGAGAGTGGAAAGACTAGATGGTAACCTGCAGGCGGAACCACGTGATCTACGTGTAAGGCCTTTATTAGGCTGCAAAAGGCCATATTACAGCCTTTAGAGGCCTGTACACGTAGTTGACGGTGTTATAAGGCCATGGCACAATGGAAAACGACTTGGTACGTCGTAGTCCATTGAGAGTGGAAGCACTAGACCATGGTAACCTGCGGAGGGCGGAACCACGTGATCTACGTGTAAGGCCTTTATTAGGCTGCAAAAGGCCATATTACAGCCTTTAGAGGCCTGTACACGTAGTTGACGGTGTTATAAGGCCATGGCACAATGGAAAACGACTTGGTACGTCGTAGTCCATTGAGAGTGGAAACTAGACCGATGGTAACCTGCGGAGGGCGCGGAACCACGTGATCTACGTGTAAGGCCTTTATTAGGCTGCAAAAGGCCATATTACAGCCTTTAGAGGCCTGTACACGTAGTTGACGGTGTTATAAGGCCATGGCACAATGGAAAACGACTTGGTACGTCGTAGTCCATTGAGAGTGGAAACACTAGACCGATGGTAACCTGCGGAGGGCGAGAACCACGTGATCTACGTGTAAGGCCTTTATTAGGCTGCAAAAGGCCATATTACAGCCTTTAGAGGCCTGTACACGTAGTTGACGGTGTTATAAGGCCATGGCACAATGGAAAACGACTTGGTACGTCGTAGTCCATTGAGAGTGGAAGCACTAGACCGATGGTAACCTGCGGAGGGCGGAACCACGTGATCTACGTGTAAGGCCTTTATTAGGCTGCAAAAGGCCATATTACAGCCTTTAGAGGCCTGTACACGTAGTTGACGGTGTTATAAGGCCATGGCACAATGGAAAACGACTTGGTACGTCGTAGTCCATTGAGAGTGGAAACTAGACCGATGGTAACCTGCAGGGGCGCGGAACCACGTGATCTACGTGTAAGGCCTTTATTAGGCTGCAAAAGGCCATATTACAGCCTTTAGAGGCCTGTACACGTAGTTGACGGTGTTATAAGGCCATGGCACAATGGAAAACGACTTGGTACGTCGTAGTCCATTGAGAGTGGAAACACTAGACCGATGGTAACCTGCGAGAGGCGGAGGAACCACGTGATCTACGTGTAAGGCCTTTATTAGGCTGCAAAAGGCCATATTACAGCCTTTAGAGGCCTGTACACGTAGTTGACGGTGTTATAAGGCCATGGCGCAATGGAAAACGACTTGGACGTCGTAGTCCATTGAGAGTGGAAACACTAGACCGATGGTAACCTGCGGAGGGCGGAACCACGTGATCTACGTGTAAGGCCTTTATTAGGCTGCAAAAGGCCATATTACAGCCTTTAGAGGCCTGTACACGTAGTTGACGGTGTTATAAGGCCATGGCACAATGGAAAACGACTTGGTACGTCGTAGTCCATTGAGAGTGGAAACACTAGACCGATGGTAACCTGCGGAGGGCGAGGAACCACGTGATCTACGTGTAAGGCCTTTATTAGGCTGCAAAAGGCCATATTACAGCCTTTAGAGGCCTGTACACGTAGTTGACGGTGTTATAAGGCCATGGCACAATGGAAAACGACTTGGTACGTCGTAGTCCATTGAGAGTGGAAACTAGACCGATGGTAACCTGCGGAGGGCGAGAACCACGTGATCTACGTGTAAGGCCTTTATTAGGCTGCAAAAGGCCATATTACAGCCTTTAGAGGCCTGTACACGTAGTTGACGGTGTTATAAGGCCATGGCACAATGGAAAACGACTTGGTACGTCGTAGTCCATTGAGAGTGGAAACACTAGACCGATGGTAACCTGCGGAGGGCGGAACCACGTGATCTACGTGTAAGGCCTTTATTAGGCTGCAAAAGGCCATATTACAGCCTTTAGAGGCCTGTACACGTAGTTGACGGTGTTATAAGGCCATGGCACAATGGAAAACGACTTGGTACGTCGTAGTCCATTGAGAGTGGAAACACTAGACCGATGGTAACCTGCGGAGGGGCGAGGAACCACGTGATCTACGTGTAAGGCCTTTATTAGGCTGCAAAAGGCCATATTACAGCCTTTAGAGGCCTGTACACGTAGTTGACGGTGTTATAAGGCCATGGCACGGAAAACGACTTGGTACGTCGTAGTCCATTGAGAGTGGAAACACTAGACCGATGGTAACCTGCGGAGGGCGAGAACCACGTGATCTACGTGTAAGGCCTTTATTAGGCTGCAAAAGGCCATATTACAGCCTTTAGAGGCCTGTACACGTAGTTGACGGTGTTATAAGGCCATGGCACAATGGAAAACGACTTGGTACGTCGTAGTCCATTGAGAGTGGAAGCACTAGACCGATGGTAACCTGCGGAGGGCGCGGAACCACGTGATCTACGTGTAAGGCCTTTATTAGGCTGCAAAAGGCCATATTACAGCCTTTAGAGGCCTGTACACGTAGTTGACGGTGTTATAAGGCCATGGCACAATGGAAAACGACTTGGTACGTCGTAGTCCATTGAGAGTGGAAACACTAGACCGATGGTAACCTGCGGAGGGGGGAACCACGTGATCTACGTGTAAGGCCTTTATTAGGCTGCAAAAGGCCATATTACAGCCTTTAGAGGCCTGTACACGTAGTTGACGGTGTTATAAGGCCATGGCACAATGGAAAACGACTTGGTACGTCGTAGTCCATTGAGAGTGGAAACACTAGACCGATGGTAACCTGCGGAGGGCGGAACCACGTGATCTACGTGTAAGGCCTTTATTAGGCTGCAAAAGGCCATATTACAGCCTTTAGAGGCCTGTACACGTAGTTGACGGTGTTATAAGGCCATGGACAATGGAAAACGACTTGGACGTCGTAGTCCATTGAGAGTGGAAACACTAGACCGATGGTAACCTGCGGAGGGCGAGAACCACGTGATCTACGTGTAAGGCCTTTATTAGGCTGCAAAAGGCCATATTACAGCCTTTAGAGGCCTGTACACGTAGTTGACGGTGTTATAAGGCCATGGCGCAATGGAAAACGACTTGGTACGTCGTAGTCCATTGAGAGTGGAAGCACTAGACCATGGTAACCTGCGGAGGGCGAACCACGTGATCTACGTGTAAGGCCTTTATTAGGCTGCAAAAGGCCATATTACAGCCTTTAGAGGCCTGTACACGTAGTTGACGGTGTTATAAGGCCATGGCACAATGGAAAACGACTTGGTACGTCGTAGTCCATTGAGAGTGGAAACACTAGACCGATGGTAACCTGCGGAGGGCGAGGAACCACGTGATCTACGTGTAAGGCCTTTATTAGGCTGCAAAAGGCCATATTACAGCCTTTAGAGGCCTGTACACGTAGTTGACGGTGTTATAAGGCCATGGCACAATGGAAAACGACTTGTACGTCGTAGTCCATTGAGAGTGGAAACACTAGACCGATGGTAACCTGCGGAGGGCGGAACCACGTGATCTACGTGTAAGGCCTTTATTAGGCTGCAAAAGGCCATATTACAGCCTTTAGAGGCCTGTACACGTAGTTGACGGTGTTATAAGGCCATGGCACAATGGAAAACGACTTGGTACGTCGTAGTCCATTGAGAGTGGAAACTAGACCAATGGTAACCTGCGGAGGGCGGAACCACGTGATCTACGTGTAAGGCCTTTATTAGGCTGCAAAAGGCCATATTACAGCCTTTAGAGGCCTGTACACGTAGTTGACGGTGTTATAAGGCCATGGCACAATGGAAAACGACTTGGTACGTCGTAGTCCATTGAGAGTGGAAGCACTAGACCGATGGTAACCTGCGGAGGGCGGAACCACGTGATCTACGTGTAAGGCCTTTATTAGGCTGCAAAAGGCCATATTACAGCCTTTAGAGGCCTGTACACGTAGTTGACGGTGTTATAAGGCCATGGCACAATGGAAAACGACTTGGTACGTCGTAGTCCATTGAGAGTGGAAGCACTAGACCATGGTAACCTGCGAGAGCGCGGAACCACGTGATCTACGTGTAAGGCCTTTATTAGGCTGCAAAAGGCCATATTACAGCCTTTAGAGGCCTGTACACGTAGTTGACGGTGTTATAAGGCCATGGCACAATGGAAAACGACTTGGTACGTCGTAGTCCATTGAGAGTGGAAGCACTAGACCGATGGTAACCTGCGGAGGGCGGAACCACGTGATCTACGTGTAAGGCCTTTATTAGGCTGCAAAAGGCCATATTACAGCCTTTAGAGGCCTGTACACGTAGTTGACGGTGTTATAAGGCCATGGCACAATGGAAAACGACTTGGTACGTCGTAGTCCATTGAGAGTGGAAGCACTAGACCATGGTAACCTGCGAGAGGCGGAACCACGTGATCTACGTGTAAGGCCTTTATTAGGCTGCAAAAGGCCATATTACAGCCTTTAGAGGCCTGTACACGTAGTTGACGGTGTTATAAGGCCATGGCACAATGGAAAACGACTTGGTACGTCGTAGTCCATTGAGAGTGGAAACACTAGACCGATGGTAACCTGCGGAGGGGGAGAACCACGTGATCTACGTGTAAGGCCTTTATTAGGCTGCAAAAGGCCATATTACAGCCTTTAGAGGCCTGTACACGTAGTTGACGGTGTTATAAGGCCATGGCACAATGGAAAACGACTTGGTACGTCGTAGTCCATTGAGAGTGGAAACTAGACCGATGGTAACCTGCAGGAGGAACCACGTGATCTACGTGTAAGGCCTTTATTAGGCTGCAAAAGGCCATATTACAGCCTTTAGAGGCCTGTACACGTAGTTGACGGTGTTATAAGGCCATGGCGCAATGAAAACGACTTGGACGTCGTAGTCCATTGAGAGTGGAAGCACTAGACCATGGTAACCTGCGGAGGGCGGAACCACGTGATCTACGTGTAAGGCCTTTATTAGGCTGCAAAAGGCCATATTACAGCCTTTAGAGGCCTGTACACGTAGTTGACGGTGTTATAAGGCCATGGCACAATGGAAAACGACTTGGTACGTCGTAGTCCATTGAGAGTGGAAGCACTAGACCGATGGTAACCTGCGGAGGGGCGGAACCACGTGATCTACGTGTAAGGCCTTTATTAGGCTGCAAAAGGCCATATTACAGCCTTTAGAGGCCTGTACACGTAGTTGACGGTGTTATAAGGCCATGGCACAATGGAAAACGACTTGGTACGTCGTAGTCCATTGAGAGTGGAAACACTAGACCGATGGTAACCTGCGAGAGGCGGAACCACGTGATCTACGTGTAAGGCCTTTATTAGGCTGCAAAAGGCCATATTACAGCCTTTAGAGGCCTGTACACGTAGTTGACGGTGTTATAAGGCCATGGCACAATGGAAAACGACTTGGTACGTCGTAGTCCATTGAGAGTGGAAACACTAGACCGATGGTAACCTGCGGAGGGGGAAACCACGTGATCTACGTGTAAGGCCTTTATTAGGCTGCAAAAGGCCATATTACAGCCTTTAGAGGCCTGTACACGTAGTTGACGGTGTTATAAGGCCATGGCACAATGGAAAACGACTTGGTACGTCGTAGTCCATTGAGAGTGGAAGCACTAGACTATTGGTAACCTGCGCGGGAACCACGTGATCTACGTGTAAGGCCTTTATTAGGCTGCAAAAGGCCATATTACAGCCTTTAGAGGCCTGTACACGTAGTTGACGGTGTTATAAGGCCATGGCAATGGAAAACGACTTGGACGTCGTAGTCCATTGAGAGTGGAAACACTAGACCGATGGTAACCTGCGGAGGGGCGGAACCACGTGATCTACGTGTAAGGCCTTTATTAGGCTGCAAAAGGCCATATTACAGCCTTTAGAGGCCTGTACACGTAGTTGACGGTGTTATAAGGCCATGGCACAATGGAAAACGACTTGGTACGTCGTAGTCCATTGAGAGTGGAAACACTAGACCGATGGTAACCTGCGGAGGGGCGGAACCACGTGATCTACGTGTAAGGCCTTTATTAGGCTGCAAAAGGCCATATTACAGCCTTTAGAGGCCTGTACACGTAGTTGACGGTGTTATAAGGCCATGGCACAATGGAAAACGACTTGGTACGTCGTAGTCCATTGAGAGTGGAAACACTAGACCGATGGTAACCTGCGGAGGGGCGGAACCACGTGATCTACGTGTAAGGCCTTTATTAGGCTGCAAAAGGCCATATTACAGCCTTTAGAGGCCTGTACACGTAGTTGACGGTGTTATAAGGCCATGGCACAATGGAAAACGACTTGGTACGTCGTAGTCCATTGAGAGTGGAAGCACTAGATATGGTAACCTGCAGGCGGAACCACGTGATCTACGTGTAAGGCCTTTATTAGGCTGCAAAAGGCCATATTACAGCCTTTAGAGGCCTGTACACGTAGTTGACGGTGTTATAAGGCCATGGCACAATGGAAAACGACTTGGTACGTCGTAGTCCATTGAGAGTGGAAGCACTAGACCATGGTAACCTGCGGAGGGCGAACCACGTGATCTACGTGTAAGGCCTTTATTAGGCTGCAAAAGGCCATATTACAGCCTTTAGAGGCCTGTACACGTAGTTGACGGTGTTATAAGGCCATGGCACAATGGAAAACGACTTGGTACGTCGTAGTCCATTGAGAGTGGAAACTAGACCGATGGTAACCTGCGGAGGGCGGAACCACGTGATCTACGTGTAAGGCCTTTATTAGGCTGCAAAAGGCCATATTACAGCCTTTAGAGGCCTGTACACGTAGTTGACGGTGTTATAAGGCCATGGCGCAATGGAAAACGACTTGGACGTCGTAGTCCATTGAGAGTGGACACTAGACCAATGGTAACCTGCGAGGGCGCGGAACCACGTGATCTACGTGTAAGGCCTTTATTAGGCTGCAAAAGGCCATATTACAGCCTTTAGAGGCCTGTACACGTAGTTGACGGTGTTATAAGGCCATGGACAATGGAAAACGACTTGGTACGTCGTAGTCCATTGAGAGTGGAAGCACCGATGGTAACCTGCGGAGGCGCGAGGAACCACGTGATCTACGTGTAAGGCCTTTATTAGGCTGCAAAAGGCCATATTACAGCCTTTAGAGGCCTGTACACGTAGTTGACGGTGTTATAAGGCCATGGCACAATGGAAAACGACTTGGTACGTCGGTCCATTGAGAGTGGAAACACTAGACCGATGGTAACCTGCGGAGGGGCGAGGAACCACGTGATCTACGTGTAAGGCCTTTATTAGGCTGCAAAAGGCCATATTACAGCCTTTAGAGGCCTGTACACGTAGTTGACGGTGTTATAAGGCCATGGCACAATGAAAACGACTTGGTACGTCGTAGTCCATTGAGAGTGGAAACACTAGACCTGGTAACCTGCGGAGGGCGAGGAACCACGTGATCTACGTGTAAGGCCTTTATTAGGCTGCAAAAGGCCATATTACAGCCTTTAGAGGCCTGTACACGTAGTTGACGGTGTTATAAGGCCATGGCACAATGGAAAACGACTTGGTACGTCGTAGTCCATTGAGAGTGGAAGCACTAGACCGATGGTAACCTGCGAGGGGCGAGAACCACGTGATCTACGTGTAAGGCCTTTATTAGGCTGCAAAAGGCCATATTACAGCCTTTAGAGGCCTGTACACGTAGTTGACGGTGTTATAAGGCCATGGCCAATGGAAAACGACTTGGACGTCGTAGTCCATTGAGAGTGGAAGCACTAGACCATGGTAACCTGCGGAGGCGCGAACCACGTGATCTACGTGTAAGGCCTTTATTAGGCTGCAAAAGGCCATATTACAGCCTTTAGAGGCCTGTACACGTAGTTGACGGTGTTATAAGGCCATGGCACAATGAAAACGACTTGGACGTCGTAGTCCATTGAGAGTGGAAACACTAGACCGATGGTAACCTGCGGAGGGCGAGGAACCACGTGATCTACGTGTAAGGCCTTTATTAGGCTGCAAAAGGCCATATTACAGCCTTTAGAGGCCTGTACACGTAGTTGACGGTGTTATAAGGCCATGGCAATGGAAAACGACTTGGTACGTCGTAGTCCATTGAGAGTGGAAACACTAGACCGATGGTAACCTGCGGAGGGGAGAACCACGTGATCTACGTGTAAGGCCTTTATTAGGCTGCAAAAGGCCATATTACAGCCTTTAGAGGCCTGTACACGTAGTTGACGGTGTTATAAGGCCATGGCACAATGGAAAACGACTTGGTACGTCGTAGTCCATTGAGAGTGGAAACTAGACCGATGGTAACCTGCGGCAGGAACCACGTGATCTACGTGTAAGGCCTTTATTAGGCTGCAAAAGGCCATATTACAGCCTTTAGAGGCCTGTACACGTAGTTGACGGTGTTATAAGGCCATGGCACAATGAAAACGACTTGGACGTCGTAGTCCATTGAGAGTGGAAGCACTAGACCATGGTAACCTGCGAGACGCGCGGAACCACGTGATCTACGTGTAAGGCCTTTATTAGGCTGCAAAAGGCCATATTACAGCCTTTAGAGGCCTGTACACGTTTGACGGTGTTATAAGGCCATGGCACAATGGAAAACGACTTGGTACGTCGTAGTCCATTGAGAGTGGAAGCATAGATGGTAACCTGCGGAGACGGAACCACGTGATCTACGTGTAAGGCCTTTATTAGGCTGCAAAAGGCCATATTACAGCCTTTAGAGGCCTGTACACGTAGTTGACGGTGTTATAAGGCCATGGCGCAATGAAAACGACTTGGACGTCGTAGTCCATTGAGAGTGGAAGCACTAGACCGATGGTAACCTGCGGAGGCGGAACCACGTGATCTACGTGTAAGGCCTTTATTAGGCTGCAAAAGGCCATATTACAGCCTTTAGAGGCCTGTACACGTAGTTGACGGTGTTATAAGGCCATGGCACAATGGAAAACGACTTGGTACGTCGTAGTCCATTGAGAGTGGAAGCACTAGACCGATGGTAACCTGCGGAGGGCGAGGAACCACGTGATCTACGTGTAAGGCCTTTATTAGGCTGCAAAAGGCCATATTACAGCCTTTAGAGGCCTGTACACGTAGTTGACGGTGTTATAAGGCCATGGCACAATGGAAAACGACTTGGTACGTCGTAGTCCATTGAGAGTGGAAACACTAGACCGATGGTAACCTGCGAGGCGCGCGGAACCACGTGATCTACGTGTAAGGCCTTTATTAGGCTGCAAAAGGCCATATTACAGCCTTTAGAGGCCTGTACACGTAGTTGACGGTGTTATAAGGCCATGGCAATGGAAAACGACTTGGTACGTCGTAGTCCATTGAGAGTGGAAGCACTAGACCGATGGTAACCTGCGGAGGGCGGGAACCACGTGATCTACGTGTAAGGCCTTTATTAGGCTGCAAAAGGCCATATTACAGCCTTTAGAGGCCTGTACACGTAGTTGACGGTGTTATAAGGCCATGGCACAATGGAAAACGACTTGGTACGTCGTAGTCCATTGAGAGTGGAAACACTAGACCGATGGTAACCTGCGGAGGGCGAGGAACCACGTGATCTACGTGTAAGGCCTTTATTAGGCTGCAAAAGGCCATATTACAGCCTTTAGAGGCCTGTACACGTAGTTGACGGTGTTATAAGGCCATGGCACAATGGAAAACGACTTGGACGTCGTAGTCCATTGAGAGTGGAAAACTAGACCGATGGTAACCTGCGGAGGGCGAGGAACCACGTGATCTACGTGTAAGGCCTTTATTAGGCTGCAAAAGGCCATATTACAGCCTTTAGAGGCCTGTACACGTAGTTGACGGTGTTATAAGGCCATGGACAATGGAAAACGACTTGGTACGTCGTAGTCCATTGAGAGTGGAAGCACTAGACCGATGGTAACCTGCGGAGGGCGAAAACGTGATCTACGTGTAAGGCCTTTATTAGGCTGCAAAAGGCCATATTACAGCCTTTAGAGGCCTGTACACGTAGTTGACGGTGTTATAAGGCCATGGCAATGAAAACGACTTGGTACGTCGTAGTCCATTGAGAGTGGAAACTAGACCGATGGTAACCTGCGGAGGCGCGGAACCACGTGATCTACGTGTAAGGCCTTTATTAGGCTGCAAAAGGCCATATTACAGCCTTTAGAGGCCTGTACACGTAGTTGACGGTGTTATAAGGCCATGGACAATGGAAAACGACTTGGTACGTCGTAGTCCATTGAGAGTGGAAGCACTAGACCGATGGTAACCTGCGGAGGGCGAAACGTGATCTACGTGTAAGGCCTTTATTAGGCTGCAAAAGGCCATATTACAGCCTTTAGAGGCCTGTACACGTAGTTGACGGTGTTATAAGGCCATGGCAATGGAAAACGACTTGGTACGTCGTAGTCCATTGAGAGTGGAAGCACTAGACCATGGTAACCTGCGGAGGCGCGGAACCACGTGATCTACGTGTAAGGCCTTTATTAGGCTGCAAAAGGCCATATTACAGCCTTTAGAGGCCTGTACACGTAGTTGACGGTGTTATAAGGCCATGGCAATGGAAAACGACTTGGTACGTCGTAGTCCATTGAGAGTGGAAACACTAGACCGATGGTAACCTGCGGAGGGCGAGGAACCACGTGATCTACGTGTAAGGCCTTTATTAGGCTGCAAAAGGCCATATTACAGCCTTTAGAGGCCTGTACACGTAGTTGACGGTGTTATAAGGCCATGGCAAATGGAAAACGACTTGGTACGTCGTAGTCCATTGAGAGTGGAAACTAGATAGATGGTAACCTGCAGGCGTGAACCACGTGATCTACGTGTAAGGCCTTTATTAGGCTGCAAAAGGCCATATTACAGCCTTTAGAGGCCTGTACACGTAGTTGACGGTGTTATAAGGCCATGGCAATGAAAACGACTTGGTACGTCGTAGTCCATTGAGAGTGGAAACACTAGACCGATGGTAACCTGCGGAGGGGTGAGAACCACGTGATCTACGTGTAAGGCCTTTATTAGGCTGCAAAAGGCCATATTACAGCCTTTAGAGGCCTGTACACGTAGTTGACGGTGTTATAAGGCATGGCACAATGGAAAACGACTTGGTACGTCGTAGTCCATTGAGAGTGGAAACACTAGATGGTAACCTGCGGACAGCGGGAACCACGTGATCTACGTGTAAGGCCTTTATTAGGCTGCAAAAGGCCATATTACAGCCTTTAGAGGCCTGTACACGTAGTTGACGGTGTTATAAGGCCATGGCACAATGGAAAACGACTTGGTACGTCGTAGTCCATTGAGAGTGGAAACACTAGACCGATGGTAACCTGCGGAGGGCAGGAACCACGTGATCTACGTGTAAGGCCTTTATTAGGCTGCAAAAGGCCATATTACAGCCTTTAGAGGCCTGTACACGTAGTTGACGGTGTTATAAGGCCATGGCACAATGGAAAACGACTTGGTACGTCGTAGTCCATTGAGAGTGGAAGATAGACCATGGTAACCTGCGGAGGCGCGCGGAACCACGTGATCTACGTGTAAGGCCTTTATTAGGCTGCAAAAGGCCATATTACAGCCTTTAGAGGCCTGTACACGTAGTTGACGGTGTTATAAGGCCATGGCACAATGGAAAACGACTTGGTACGTCGTAGTCCATTGAGAGTGGAACACTAGACCGATGGTAACCTGCGAGCGCGGAACCACGTGATCTACGTGTAAGGCCTTTATTAGGCTGCAAAAGGCCATATTACAGCCTTTAGAGGCCTGTACACGTAGTTGACGGTGTTATAAGGCCATGGCACAATGGAAAACGACTTGGTACGTCGTAGTCCATTGAGAGTGGAAGCACTAGACCATGGTAACCTGCAGGGGCGGGAACCACGTGATCTACGTGTAAGGCCTTTATTAGGCTGCAAAAGGCCATATTACAGCCTTTAGAGGCCTGTACACGTAGTTGACGGTGTTATAAGGCCATGGCACAATGGAAAACGACTTGGTACGTCGTAGTCCATTGAGAGTGGAAACACTAGACCGATGGTAACCTGCGGAGGGCGAGGAACCACGTGATCTACGTGTAAGGCCTTTATTAGGCTGCAAAAGGCCATATTACAGCCTTTAGAGGCCTGTACACGTAGTTGACGGTGTTATAAGGCCATGGCAATGGAAAACGACTTGGGTCGTAGTCCATTGAGAGTGGAAGCACTAGACCATGGTAACCTGCGGAGGGCGAACCACGTGATCTACGTGTAAGGCCTTTATTAGGCTGCAAAAGGCCATATTACAGCCTTTAGAGGCCTGTACACGTAGTTGACGGTGTTATAAGGCCATGGCAATGAAAACGACTTGGTACGTCGTAGTCCATTGAGAGTGGAAGCACTAGACCGATGGTAACCTGCGGAGGGCGAAACCACGTGATCTACGTGTAAGGCCTTTATTAGGCTGCAAAAGGCCATATTACAGCCTTTAGAGGCCTGTACACGTAGTTGACGGTGTTATAAGGCCATGGCAATGGAAAACGACTTGGTACGTCGTAGTCCATTGAGAGTGGAAGCACTAGACCGATGGTAACCTGCGGAGCGGCGAACCACGTGATCTACGTGTAAGGCCTTTATTAGGCTGCAAAAGGCCATATTACAGCCTTTAGAGGCCTGTACACGTAGTTGACGGTGTTATAAGGCCATGGCACAATGGAAAACGACTTGGTACGTCGTAGTCCATTGAGAGTGGAAACACTAGACCATGGTAACCTGCGGAGGGTGAGAACCACGTGATCTACGTGTAAGGCCTTTATTAGGCTGCAAAAGGCCATATTACAGCCTTTAGAGGCCTGTACACGTAGTTGACGGTGTTATAAGGCCATGGCAAATGGAAAAACTTGGTACGTCGTAGTCCATTGAGAGTGGAAACTAGACCAGATGGTAACCTGCAGGCAGGAACCACGTGATCTACGTGTAAGGCCTTTATTAGGCTGCAAAAGGCCATATTACAGCCTTTAGAGGCCTGTACACGTAGTTGACGGTGTTATAAGGCCATGGCGCAATGAAAACGACTTGGTACGTCGTAGTCCATTGAGAGTGGAAACACTAGACCGATGGTAACCTGCGGAGGGGAGGAACCACGTGATCTACGTGTAAGGCCTTTATTAGGCTGCAAAAGGCCATATTACAGCCTTTAGAGGCCTGTACACGTAGTTGACGGTGTTATAAGGCCATGGCACAATGGAAAACGACTTGGTACGTCGTAGTCCATTGAGAGTGGAAACTAGACCGATGGTAACCTGCGGAGGCGCGCGGAACCACGTGATCTACGTGTAAGGCCTTTATTAGGCTGCAAAAGGCCATATTACAGCCTTTAGAGGCCTGTACACGTAGTTGACGGTGTTATAAGGCCATGGCGCAATGAAAACGACTTGGACGTCGTAGTCCATTGAGAGTGGAAGCACTAGACCGATGGTAACCTGCGGAGGCGAACCACGTGATCTACGTGTAAGGCCTTTATTAGGCTGCAAAAGGCCATATTACAGCCTTTAGAGGCCTGTACACGTAGTTGACGGTGTTATAAGGCCATGGCACAATGGAAAACGACTTGGTACGTCGTAGTCCATTGAGAGTGGAAGCACTAGACCATGGTAACCTGCGGAGGGGCGGAACCACGTGATCTACGTGTAAGGCCTTTATTAGGCTGCAAAAGGCCATATTACAGCCTTTAGAGGCCTGTACACGTAGTTGACGGTGTTATAAGGCCATGGCACAATGGAAAACGACTTGGTACGTCGTAGTCCATTGAGAGTGGAAGCACTAGACCATGGTAACCTGCGGAGGCGGGAACCACGTGATCTACGTGTAAGGCCTTTATTAGGCTGCAAAAGGCCATATTACAGCCTTTAGAGGCCTGTACACGTAGTTGACGGTGTTATAAGGCCATGGCACAATGGAAAACGACTTGGACGTCGTAGTCCATTGAGAGTGGAAGCACTAGACCTAGATGGTAACCTGCGGAGGCGGAACCACGTGATCTACGTGTAAGGCCTTTATTAGGCTGCAAAAGGCCATATTACAGCCTTTAGAGGCCTGTACACGTAGTTGACGGTGTTATAAGGCCATGGCACAATGGAAAACGACTTGGACGTCGTAGTCCATTGAGAGTGGAAACACTAGACCGATGGTAACCTGCGGAGGGGCGGAACCACGTGATCTACGTGTAAGGCCTTTATTAGGCTGCAAAAGGCCATATTACAGCCTTTAGAGGCCTGTACACGTAGTTGACGGTGTTATAAGGCCATGGCAATGGAAAACGACTTGGTACGTCGTAGTCCATTGAGAGTGGAAACACTAGACCGATGGTAACCTGCGGAGGGCGAGGAACCACGTGATCTACGTGTAAGGCCTTTATTAGGCTGCAAAAGGCCATATTACAGCCTTTAGAGGCCTGTACACGTAGTTGACGGTGTTATAAGGCCATGGACAATGGAAAACGACTTGGTACGTCGTAGTCCATTGAGAGTGGAAGCACTAGACCGATGGTAACCTGCGGAGGGCGAGAACCACGTGATCTACGTGTAAGGCCTTTATTAGGCTGCAAAAGGCCATATTACAGCCTTTAGAGGCCTGTACACGTAGTTGACGGTGTTATAAGGCCATGGCGCAATGGAAAACGACTTGGACGTCGTAGTCCATTGAGAGTGGAAGCACTAGACCGATGGTAACCTGCGGAGGGGCGAGAACCACGTGATCTACGTGTAAGGCCTTTATTAGCTGCGTGTAAAGCCTTTATGTAAGGCTTTGGCAAAAGGCCATATTACAGCCTTTAGAGGCCTGTACACGTAGTTGACGGTGTTATAAGGCCATGGCGCAATAGAAAACGACTTGGGACGTCGTAGTCCATTGAGAGTGGAAGCACTAGACCGATGGTAACCTGCGGAGGCGCGCGGAACCACGTGATCTACGTGTAAGGCCTTTATTAGGCTGCAAAAGGCCATATTACAGCCTTTAGAGGCCTGTACACGTGTTGACGGTGTTATAAGGCCATGGCGCAATGGAAAACGACTTGGTACGTCGTAGTCCATTGAGAGTGGAAACACTAGACCATGGTAACCTGCGGAGGCGCGAACCACGTGATCTACGTGTAAGGCCTTTATTAGGCTGCAAAAGGCCATATTACAGCCTTTAGAGGCCTGTACACGTAGTTGACGGTGTTATAAGGCCATGGCAATGGAAAACGACTTGGTACGTCGTAGTCCATTGAGAGTGGAAACACTAGACCGATGGTAACCTGCGGAGGGGAGAACCACGTGATCTACGTGTAAGGCCTTTATTAGGCTGCAAAAGGCCATATTACAGCCTTTAGAGGCCTGTACACGTAGTTGACGGTGTTATAAGGCCATGGCAAATGGAAAACGACTTGGTACGTCGTAGTCCATTGAGAGTGGAAGGATAGATAGATGGTAACCTGCACAGGCGTGAACCACGTGATCTACGTGTAAGGCTTTATTAGGCTGCAAAAGGCCATATTACGCCTTTAGAGGCCTGTACACGTAGTTGACGGTGTTATAAGGCCATGGCGCAATGGAAAACGACTTGGTACGTCGTAGTCCATTGAGAGTGGAAACACTAGACCGATGGTAACCTGCGGAGGGCAGGAACCACGTGATCTACGTGTAAGGCCTTTATTAGGCTGCAAAAGGCCATATTACAGCCTTTAGAGGCCTGTACACGTAGTTGACGGTGTTATAAGGCCATGGCACAATGGAAAACGACTTGGTACGTCGTAGTCCATTGAGAGTGGAATAGACCGATGGTAACCTGCGGAGGCGCGCGAACCACGTGATCTACGTGTAAGGCCTTTATTAGGCTGCAAAAGGCCATATTACAGCCTTTAGAGGCCTGTACACGTAGTTGACGGTGTTATAAGGCCATGGCGCAATGAAAACGACTTGGACGTCGTAGTCCATTGAGAGTGGAAGCACTAGACCGATGGTAACCTGCGAGAGCGCGAACCACGTGATCTACGTGTAAGGCCTTTATTAGGCTGCAAAAGGCCATATTACAGCCTTTAGAGGCCTGTACACGTAGTTGACGGTGTTATAAGGCCATGGCACAATGGAAAACGACTTGGTACGTCGTAGTCCATTGAGAGTGGAAGCACTAGACCATGGTAACCTGCGGAGGGGCGTGAACCACGTGATCTACGTGTAAGGCCTTTATTAGGCTGCAAAAGGCCATATTACAGCCTTTAGAGGCCTGTACACGTAGTTGACGGTGTTATAAGGCCATGGCACAATGAAAACGACTTGGTACGTCGTAGTCCATTGAGAGTGGAAGCACTAGACATGGTAACCTGCGAGGCGGGAACCACGTGATCTACGTGTAAGGCCTTTATTAGGCTGCAAAAGGCCATATTACAGCCTTTAGAGGCCTGTACACGTAGTTGACGGTGTTATAAGGCCATGGCACAATGGAAAACGACTTGGTACGTCGTAGTCCATTGAGAGTGGAATAGACCGATGGTAACCTGCGGAGGCACGGGAACCACGTGATCTACGTGTAAGGCCTTTATTAGGCTGCAAAAGGCCATATTACAGCCTTTAGAGGCCTGTACACGTAGTTGACGGTGTTATAAGGCCATGGCAATAGAAAACGACTTGGACGTCGTAGTCCATTGAGAGTGGAAGCACTAGACCATGGTAACCTGCGGAGGCGCGCGGAACCACGTGATCTACGTGTAAGGCCTTTATTAGGCTGCAAAAGGCCATATTACAGCCTTTAGAGGCCTGTACACGTGTTGACGGTGTTATAAGGCCATGCGCAATGAAAACGACTTGGTACGTCGTAGTCCATTGAGAGTGGAAACACTAGACCGATGGTAACCTGCGGAGGCGAGGAACCACGTGATCTACGTGTAAGGCCTTTATTAGGCTGCAAAAGGCCATATTACAGCCTTTAGAGGCCTGTACACGTAGTTGACGGTGTTATAAGGCCATGGCACAATGGAAAACGACTTGGTACGTCGTAGTCCATTGAGAGTGGAAACTAGACCGATGGTAACCTGCGGAGGGGCGAGAACCACGTGATCTACGTGTAAGGCCTTTATTAGGCTGCAAAAGGCCATATTACAGCCTTTAGAGGCCTGTACACGTAGTTGACGGTGTTATAAGGCCATGGCGCAATGGAAAACGACTTGGACGTCGTAGTCCATTGAGAGTGGAAGCACTAGACCATGGTAACCTGCGGAGGCGCGAGACCACGTGATCTACGTGTAAGCCTTTATTAGCTGCAGGCTCTTACTATTACAGAGGCTTTATTAGGCAAAAGGCCATATTACAGCCTTTAGAGGCTGTACACGTAGTTGACGGTGTTATAAGGCCATGGCGCAATGGAAAACGACTTGGGACGTCGTAGTCCATTGAGAGTGGAAGCACTAGACCTATGGTAACCTGCGGAGGCGCGCGGAACCACGTGATCTACGTGTAAGGCCTTTATTAGGCTGCAAAAGGCCATATTACAGCCTTTAGAGGCCTGTACACGTAGTTGACGGTGTTATAAGGCCATGGCGCAATGAAAACGACTTGTACGTCGTAGTCCATTGAGAGTGGAAACTAGACGATGGTAACCTGCGGAGGGCGAGGAACCACGTGATCTACGTGTAAGGCCTTTATTAGGCTGCAAAAGGCCATATTACAGCCTTTAGAGGCCTGTACACGTAGTTGACGGTGTTATAAGGCCATGGACAATGGAAAACGACTTGGTACGTCGTAGTCCATTGAGAGTGGAAACACTAGACCGATGGTAACCTGCGGAGGGCGAGAACCACGTGATCTACGTGTAAGGCCTTTATTAGGCTGCAAAAGGCCATATTACAGCCTTTAGAGGCCTGTACACGTAGTTGACGGTGTTATAAGGCCATGGCCAATGAAAACGACTTGGACGTCGTAGTCCATTGAGAGTGGAAGCACTAGACCTATGGTAACCTGCGGAGGCGCGCGGAACACGTGATCTACGTGTAAGGCCTTTATTAGGCTGCAAAAGGCCATATTACAGCCTTTAGAGGCCTGTACACGTAGTTGACGGTGTTATAAGGCCATGGCACAATGAAAACGACTTGGTACGTCGTAGTCCATTGAGAGTGGAAGCACTAGACCAATGGTAACCTGCGGAGGGCGAGAACCACGTGATCTACGTGTAAGGCCTTTATTAGGCTGCAAAAGGCCATATTACAGCCTTTAGAGGCCTGTACACGTAGTTGACGGTGTTATAAGGCCATGGCACAATGGAAAACGACTTGGTACGTCGTAGTCCATTGAGAGTGGAAACACTAGACCGATGGTAACCTGCGGAGGGGTGAGGAACCACGTGATCTACGTGTAAGGCCTTTATTAGGCTGCAAAAGGCCATATTACAGCCTTTAGAGGCCTGTACACGTGCTTGACGGTGTTATAAGGCCATGGCACAATGGAAAACGACTTGGTACGTCGTAGTCCATTGAGAGTGGAAACACTAGACCGATGGTAACCTGCGGAGGGCGAGGAACCACGTGATCTACGTGTAAGGCCTTTATTAGGCTGCAAAAGGCCATATTACAGCCTTTAGAGGCCTGTACACGTAGTTGACGGTGTTATAAGGCCATGGACAATGGAAAACGACTTGGACGTCGTAGTCCATTGAGAGTGGAAGGACAATATGGTAACCTGCGGAGGCGCGCGGAACCACGTGATCTACGTGTAAGGCCTTTATTAGGCTGCAAAAGGCCATATTACAGCCTTTAGAGGCCTGTACACGTAGTTGACGGTGTTATAAGGCCATGGCACAATAGAAAACGACTTGGACGTCGTAGTCCATTGAGAGTGGAAACACTAGACCATGGTAACCTGCGGAGGGCGAGGAACCACGTGATCTACGTGTAAGGCCTTTATTAGGCTGCAAAAGGCCATATTACAGCCTTTAGAGGCCTGTACACGTAGTTGACGGTGTTATAAGGCCATGGACAATGGAAAACGACTTGGTACGTCGTAGTCCATTGAGAGTGGAAACACTAGACCGATGGTAACCTGCGGAGGGCGAGGAACCACGTGATCTACGTGTAAGGCCTTTATTAGGCTGCAAAAGGCCATATTACAGCCTTTAGAGGCCTGTACACGTAGTTGACGGTGTTATAAGGCCATGGCACTAGAAAACGACTTGGCGTCGTAGTCCATTGAGAGTGGAAGCACTAGACCTATGGTAACCTGCGGAGGCGCGCGAACCACGTGATCTACGTGTAAGGCCTTTATTAGGCTGCAAAAGGCCATATTACAGCCTTTAGAGGCCTGTACACGTGCTTGACGGTGTTATAAGGCCATGGCACAATGGAAAACGACTTGGTACGTCGTAGTCCATTGAGAGTGGAAACGACTAGGATGGTAACCTGCGGAGGGCGAGGAACCACGTGATCTACGTAAGGCCTTTATTAGGCTGCAAAAGGCCATATTACAGCCTTTAGAGGCCTGTACACGTAGTTGACGGTGTTATAAGGCCATGGCACAATGGAAAACGACTTGGTACGTCGTAGTCCATTGAGAGTGGAAACACTAGACGATGGTAACTGCGGAGGCGAGGAACCACGTGATCTACGTGTAAGGCCTTTATTAGGCTGCAAAAGGCCATATTACAGCCTTTAGAGGCCTGTACACGTAGTTGACGGTGTTATAAGGCCATGGACAATGGAAAACGACTTGGACGTCGTAGTCCATTGAGAGTGGAAGCACTAGATATATGGTAACCTGCGGAGCGCGCGGAACCACGTGATCTACGTGTAAGGCTTTATTAGGCTGCAAAAGGCCATATTACAGCCTTTAGAGGCCTCTACACGTAGTTGACGGTGTTATAAGGCCATGGCACAATGGAAAACGACTTGGACGTCGTAGTCCATTGAGAGTGGAAGCACTAGAATGGTAACCTGCGGAGGCGCGAACACGTGATCTACGTGTAAGGCCTTTATTAGGCTGCAAAAGGCCATATTACAGTTTAGAGGCTGTACACGTGTTTGACGGTGTTATAAGGCCATGGCACAATGGAAAACGACTTGGTACGTCGTAGTCCATTGAGAGTGGAAACAAGACCGATGGTAACCTGCGGAGGGGAACCACGTGATCTACGTGTAAGGCCTTTATTAGGCTGCAAAAGGCCATATTACAGCCTTTAGAGGCCTGTACACGTAGTTGACGGTGTTATAAGCCATGGGCACAATGGAAAACGACTTGGTACGTCGTAGTCCATTGAGAGTGGAAACACTAGACCGATGGTAACCTGCGGAGGGAAACCACGTGATCTACGTGTAAGGCCTTTATTAGGCTGCAAAAGGCCATATTACAGCCTTAGAGCCTGTACACGTAGTTGACGGTGTTATAAGGCCATGCACAATGGAAAACGACTTGGTACGTCGTAGTCCATTGAGAGTGGAACAGTGACGAGCGTAGGAGATCGGCCGCGCAGAAGAGAGAGATTCGCAGCGTAATTACCCTTCACTAGAGACTCACGGTGGTTCCTCAGCCCTCCGCCAGGTTACCAACGGTCTAGTGTTTCCACTTCAATGGACTACGACGTCCCAAGTCGTTTTCTATTGCGGCCATGACCTTATAACACCGTCAACTACGTGTAAAGGTCTCAAAGGCGTAATATGGCCTTTCGTCGCCTAATACAAAGCTTACATGTAAATCACACGTGGTTCCACGTGCTGTGCAGGTTACCATATATCTAATC
>JASGCC010002847.1:0-26417 GCA_030067915.1 Hydractinia echinata
TACCTTAAACTCAGGGACCTAGAAATAGTGTGAGTTTTTTTATCTGTAACCTGTTCAACATCGCGTACAGAGGCCATACTGCGCGTGTTTTTATTACTTATGGTTTCGATTAATTTGCTCCTACTGCGCATGTGCGAGAATTATTGAACGCCTTGATGACACGGCTAAACTAAGTAAGCAGTCGGCAATTGAAACCGGAATGATCGAGGTTACAAGATCGCTTCAGGGTAATAGGAAATGAAAGTGGGACCGTAAAGATTCTATCTACATTGAGGAAACATTTTGCGTGAAAAAAAGATGATCATTAAACAAACAATCTGTAAAGAGATACCAGGAGTTAGTTCTTGCTCGACAATGTGGCCTATACGAAGATTTTTGCGCGACAAAACTAAGCAAACGCGAATTTAGTACGACTAAGATGACTGTACTACACGGCTTTTTCTCATAAGAATGCTCAACATGCCAGGATACTTCATCAAATGTTCTTAACTTTTCCGATTTCAGTTTTCAAAATGTTCTTAAATTGTTTTTAACTTCCTCCTTATTTTGCGACTCTTGAACTTTAAAGGAGAATTTCAGTGCAACGCTAAAAGAGGCAGAAATCTTTGACTATCCTTGGTACTGCTGCAAAAGCAAGGTAGAACTTGTAAGATGTAACCATCGGCCTGTCTAACGAATGCACAATCCAAGCTTTCCGATGGAAAACTGCAACCCTGGACTGAGAAAACCGAGTCCACGATGTCCGAGCAGTCCCGACACGATCATAATGATATCAGTGCTTCCTAGTATTGACAAAGCCTTAAATGTTCTTAACATGATCTAAATTTATGGACATCTGGAGCCAAATGTTCTTATGGAGTAGTTACTCAGGATTCCGCGTGACACCTCACAACCACAAAAAATTCTTTCTGTTTTGCTATATTTTCCCGACCCCCAACCGAAACGAAAAATTTCGAAAATGACGAATACCGTAGAGATGATACATACCTTAAACTCAGGGACCTAGAAATAGTGTGAGTTTTTTTATCTGTAACCTGTTCAACATCGCGTACAGAGGCCATACTGCGCGTGTTTTTATTACTTATGGTTTCGATTAATTTGCTCCTACTGCGCATGTGCGAGAATTATTGAACGCCTTGATGACACGGCTAAACTAAGTAAGCAGTCGGCAATTGAAACCGGAATGATCGAGGTTGCAAGATCGCTTCAGGGTAATAGGAAATGAAAGTGGGACCGTAAAGATTCTATCTACATTGAGGAAACATTTTGGGTGAAAAAAAGATGATCATTAAACAAACAATCTGTAAAGAGATACCAGGAGTTAGTTCTTGCTCGACAATGTGGCCTATACGAAGATTTTTGCGCGACAAAACTGTTAATTTAACAATTCGTTTAAATGCACTCTTGCCTGCATAGCTTGCTGGTATTTGCGTGTGAATCCGCCTAAATTATAAGCAAACGCGAATTTAGTACGACGAAGATGACTGTACTACACGGCTTTTTCTCATAAGAACGCTCAACATGCCAGGATACTTCATCAAATGTTCTTAACTTTTCCGACTTGAGTTTTCAAAATGTTCTTAAATTGTTTTTAACTTCCTCCTTATTTTGCGACTCTTGAACTTTAAAGGAGAATTTCAGTGCAACGCTAAAAGAGGCAGAAATCTTTGACTATCCTTGGTACTGCTGCAAAAGCAAGGTAGAACTTGTAAGATGTAACCATCGGCCTGTCTAACGAATGCACAATCCAAGCTTTCCGATGGAAAACTGCAACCCTGGACTGAGAAAACCGAGTCCACGATGTCCGAGCAGTCCCGACACGATCATAATGATATCAGTGCTTCCTAGTATTGACAAAGCCTTAAATGTTCTTAACATGATCTAAATTTATGGACATCTGGAGCCAAATGTTCTTATGGAGTAGTTACTCAGGATTCCGCGTGACACCTCACAACCACAAAAAATTCTTTCTGTTTTGCTATATTTTCCGACCCCCAACCGAAACGAAAAATTTCGAAAATGACGAATACCGTAGAGATGATACATACCTTAAACTCAGGGACTAGAAATAGTGTGGAGTTTTTTTATCTGTAACCTGTTCAACATCGCGTACAGAGGCCATACTGCGCGTGTTTTTATTACTTATGGTTTCGATTAATTTGCTCCTACTGCGCATGTGCGAAGAATTATTGAACGCCTTGATGACACGGCTAAACTAAGTAAGCAGTCGGCAATTGAAACCGGAATGATCGAGGTTGCAAGATCGCTTTCAGGGTAATAGGAAAATGAAAGTGGGACCGTAAAGATTCTATCTACATTGAGGAAACATTTTGGGTGAAAAAAAGATGATCATTAAACAAACAATCTGTAAAGAGATACCAGGAGTTAGTTCTTGCTCGACAATGTGGCCTATACGAAGATTTTTGCGCGACAAAACTGTTAATTTAACAATTCGTTTAAATGCACTCTTGCCTGCATAGCTTGCTGGTATTTGCGTGTGAATCCGCCTAAATTATAAGCAAACGCGAATTTAGTACGACGAAGATGACTGTACTACACGGCTTTTTCTCATAAGAACGCTCAACATGCCAGGATACTTCATCAAATGTTCTTAACTTTTCCGACTTGAGTTTTCAAAATGTTCTTAAATTGTTTTTTAACTTCCTCCTTATTTTGCGACTCTTGAACTTTAAAGGAGAATTTCAGTGCAACGCTAAAAGAGGCAGAAATCTTTGACTATCCTTGGTACTGCTGCAAAAGCAAGGTAGAACTTGTAAGATGTAAACCATCGGCCTGTCTAACGAATGCACAATCCAAGCTTTCCGATGGAAAACTGCAACCCTGGACTGAGAAAACCGAGTCCACGATGTCCGAGCAGTCCCGACACGATCATAATGATATCAGTGCTTCCTAGTATTGACAAAGCCTTAAATGTTCTAAACATGATCTAAATTTATGGAACATCTGGAGCCAAATGTTCTTATGGAGTAGTTACTCAGGATTCCGCGTGACACCTCACAACCCACAAAAAAATCTTTCTCGTTTTGCTATATTTTCCCGACCCCCAACCGAAAACGAAAATTTCGAAAATGACGAATACCGTAGAGATGATACATACCTTAAACTCAGGGACCTAGAAATAGTGTGAGTTTTTTTTATCTGTAACCTGTTCAACATCGCGCTACAGAGGCCATACTGCGCGTGTTTTTATTACTTATGGTTTCGATTAATTTGCTCCTACTGCGCATGTGCGAGAATTATTGAACGCCTTGATGACACGGCTAAACTAAGTAAGCAGTCGGCAATTGAAACCCGGAATGATCGAGGTTGCAAGATCGCTTCAGGGTAATAGGAAATGAAAGTGGGACCGTAAAGATTCTATCTACATTGAGGAAACATTTTGGGTGAAAAAAAGATGATCATTAAACAAACAATCTGTAAAGAGATACCAGGAGTTAGTTCTTGCTCGACAATGTGGCCTATACGAAGATTTTTGCGCGACAAAACTGTTAATTTAACAATTCGTTTAAATGCACTCTTGCCTGCATAGCTTGCCTGGTATGTGCGTGTGAATCCGCCTAAATTATAAGCAAACGCGAATTTAGTACGACGAAGATGACTGTACTACACGGCTTTTTCTCATAAGAACGCTCAACATGCCAGGATACTTCATCAAATGTTCTTAACTTTTCCGATTTGAGTTTTCAAAATGTTCTTAAATTGTTTTTAACTTCCTCCTTATTTTCGACTCTTGAACTTTAAAGGAGAATTTCAGTGCAACGCTAAAAGAGGCAGAAATCTTTGACTATCCTTGGTACTGCTGCAAAAGCAAGGTAGAACTTGTAAGATGTAACCATCGGCCTGTCTAACGAATGCACAATCCAAGCTTTCCGATGGAAAACTGCAACCCTGGACTGAGAAAACCGAGTCCACGATGTCCGAGCAGTCCCGACACGATCATAATGATATCAGTGCTTCCTAGTATTGACAAAGCCTTAAATGTTCTTAACATGATCTAAATTTATGGACATCTGGAGCCAAATGTTCTTATGGAGTAGTTACTCAGGATTCCGCGTGACACCTCACAACCACAAAAAATCTTTCTGTTTTGCTATATTTTCCCGACCCCCAACCGAAACGAAAAATTTCGAAAATGACGAATACCGTAGAGATGATACATACCTTAAACTCAGGGACCTAGAAATAGTGTGAGTTTTTTATCTGTAACCTGTTCAACATCGCGTACAGAGGCCATACTGCGCGTGTTTTTATTACTTATGGTTTCGATTAATTTGCTCCTACTGCGCATGTGCGAGAATTATTGAACGCCTTGATGACACGGCTAAACTAAGTAAGCAGTCGGCATTGAAACCGGAATGATCGAGGTTGCAAGATCGCTTCAGGGTAATAGGAAATGAAAGTGGGACCGTAAAGATTCTATCTACATTGAGGAAACATTTTGGGTGAAAAAAAGATGATCATTAAACAAACAATCTGTAAAGAGATACCAGGAGTTAGTTCTTGCTCGACAATGTGGCCTATACGAAGATTTTTGCGCGACAAAACTGTTAATTTAACAATTCGTTTAAATGCACTCTTGCCTGCATAGCTTGCTGGTATTTGCGTGTGAATCCGCCTAAATTATAAGCAAACGCGAATTTAGTACGACGAAGATGACTGTACTACACGGCTTTTCTCATAAGAACGCTCAACATGCCAGGATACTTCATCAAATGTTCTTAACTTTTCCGACTTGAGTTTTCAAAATGTTCTTAAATTGTTTTTAACTTCCTCCTTATTTTGCGACTCTTGAACTTTAAAGGAGAATTTCAGTGCAACGCTAAAAGAGGCAGAAATCTTTGACTATCCTTGGTACTGCTGCAAAAGCAAGGTAGAACTTGTAAGATGTAACCATCGGCCTGTCTAACGAATGCACAATCCAAGCTTTCCGATGGAAAACTGCAACCCTGGACTGAGAAAACCGAGTCCACGATGTCCGAGCAGTCCCGACACGATCATAATGATATCAGTGCTTCCTAGTATTGACAAAGCCTTAAATGTTCTTAACATGATCTAAATTTATGGACATCTGGAGCCAAATGTTCTTATGGAGTAGTTACTCAGGATTCCGCGTGACACCTCACAACCACAAAAAATTCTTTCTGTTTTGCTATATTTTCCCGACCCCCAACCGAAACGAAAAATTTCGAAAATGACGAATACCGTAGAGATGATACATACCTTAAACTCAGGGACCTAGAAATAGTGTGAGTTTTTTTATCTGTAACCTGTTCAACATCGCGTACAGAGGCCATACTGCGCCGTGTTTTTATTACTTATGGTTTCGATTAATTTGCTCCTACTGCGCATGTGCGAGAATTATTGAACGCCTTGATGACACGGCTAAACTAAGTAAGCAGTCGGCAATTGAAACCGGAATGATCGAGGTTGCAAGATCGCTTCAGGGTAATAGGAAATGAAAGTGGGACCGTAAAGATTCTATCTACATTGAGGAAACATTTTGGGTGAAAAAAAGATGATCATTAAACAAACAATCTGTAAAGAGATACCAGGAGTTAGTTCTTGCTCGACAATGTGGCCTATACGAAGATTTTTGCGCGACAAAACTGTTAATTTAACAATTCGTTTAAATGCACTCTTGCCTGCATAGCTTGCTGGTATTTGCGTGTGAATCCGCCTAAATTATAAGCAAACGCGAATTTAGTACGACGAAGATGACTGTACTACACGGCTTCTTCTCATAAGAACGCTCAACATGCCAGGATACTTCATCAAATGTTCTTAACTTTTCCGACTTGAGTTTTCAAAATGTTCTTAAATTGTTTTTAACTTCCTCCTTATTTTGCGACTCTTGAACTTTAAAGGAGAATTTCAGTGCAACGCTAAAAGAGGCAGAAATCTTTGACTATCCTTGGTACTGCTGCAAAAGCAAGGTAGAACTTGTAAGATGTAACCATCGGCCTGTCTAACGAATGCACAATCCAAGCTTTCCGATGGAAAACTGCAACCCTGGACTGAGAAAACCGAGTCCACGATGTCCGAGCAGTCCCGACACGATCATAATGATATCAGTGCTTCCTAGTATTGACAAAGCCTTAAATGTTCTTAACATGATCTAAATTTATGGACATCTGGAGCCAAATGTTCTTATGGAGTAGTTACTCAGGATTCCGCGTGACACCTCACAACCACAAAAAATTCTTTCTGTTTTGCTATATTTTCCCGACCCCCAACCGAAACGAAAAATTTCGAAAATGACGAATACCGTAGAGATGATACATACCTTAAACTCAGGGACCTAGAAATAGTGTGAGTTTTTTTATCTGTAACCTGTTCAACATCGCGTACAGAGGCCATACTGCGCGTGTTTTTATTACTTATGGTTTCGATTAATTTGCTCCTACTGCGCATGTGCGAGAATTATTGAACGCCTTGATGACACGGCTAAACTAAGTAAGCAGTCGGCAATTGAAACCGGAATGATCGAGGTTGCAAGATCGCTTCAGGGTAATAGGAAATGAAAGTGGGACCGTAAAGATTCTATCTACATTGAGGAAACATTTTGGGTGAAAAAAAGATGATCATTAAACAAACAATCTGTAAAGAGATACCAGGAGTTAGTTCTTGCTCGACAATGTGGCCTATACGAAGATTTTTGCGCGACAAAACTGTTAATTTAACAATTCGTTTAAATGCACTCTTGCCTGCATAGCTTGCTGGTATTTGCGTGTGAATCCGCCTAAATTATAAGCAAACGCGAATTTAGTACGACGAAGATGACTGTACTACACGGCTTTTTCTCATAAGAACGCTCAACATGCCAGGATACTTCATCAAATGTTCTTAACTTTTCCGACTTGAGTTTTCAAAATGTTCTTAAATTGTTTTTAACTTCCTCCTTATTTTGCGACTCTTGAACTTTAAAGGAGAATTTCAGTGCAACGCTAAAAGAGGCAGAAATCTTTGACTATCCTTGGTACTGCTGCAAAAGCAAGGTAGAACTTGTAAGATGTAACCATCGGCCTGTCTAACGAATGCACAATCCAAGCTTTTCCGATGGAAAACTGCAACCCTGGACTGAGAAAACCGAGTCCACGATGTCCGAGCAGTCCCGACACGATCATAATGATATCAGTGCTTCCTAGTATTGACAAAGCCTTAAATGTTCTTAACATGATCTAAATTTATGGACATCTGGAGCCAAATGTTCTTATGGAGTAGTTACTCAGGATTCCGCGTGACACCTCACAACCACAAAAAATTCTTTCTGTTTTGCTATATTTTCCCGACCCCCAACCGAAACGAAAAATTTCGAAAATGACGAATACCGTAGAGATGATACATACCTTAAACTCAGGGACCTAGAAATAGTGTGAGTTTTTTTATCTGTAACCTGTTCAACATCGCGTACAGAGGCCATACTGCGCGTGTTTTTATTACTTATGGTTTCGATTAATTTGCTCCTACTGCGCATGTGCGAGAATTATTGAACGCCTTGATGACACGGCTAAACTAAGTAAGCAGTCGGCAATTGAAACCGGAATGATCGAGGTTGCAAGATCGCTTCAGGGTAATAGGAAATGAAAGTGGGACCGTAAAGATTCTATCTACATTGAGGAAACATTTTGGGTGAAAAAAAGATGATCATTAAACAAACAATCTGTAAAGAGATACCAGGAGTTAGTTCTTGCTCGACAATGTGGCCTATACGAAGATTTTTGCGCGACAAAACTGTTAATTTAACAATTCGTTTAAATGCACTCTTGCCTGCATAGCTTGCTGGTATTTGCGTGTGAATCCGCCTAAATTATAAGCAAACGCGAATTTAGTACGACGAAGATGACTGTACTACACGGCTTTTTCTCATAAGAACGCTCAACATGCCAGGATACTTCATCAAATGTTCTTAACTTTTCCGACTTGAGTTTTCAAAATGTTCTTAAATTGTTTTTAACTTCCTCCTTATTTTGCGACTCTTGAACTTTAAAGGAGAATTTCAGTGCAACGCTAAAAGAGGCAGAAATCTTTGACTATCCTTGGTACTGCTGCAAAAGCAAGGTAGAACTTGTAAGATGTAACCATCGGCCTGTCTAACGAATGCACAATCCAAGCTTTCCGATGGAAAACTGCAACCCTGGACTGAGAAAACCGAGTCCACGATGTCCGAGCAGTCCCGACACGATCATAATGATATCAGTGCTTCCTAGTATTGACAAAGCCTTAAATGTTCTTAACATGATCTAAATTTATGGACATCTGGAGCCAAATGTTCTTATGGAGTAGTTACTCAGGATTCCGCGTGACACCTCACAACCACAAAAAATTCTTTCTGTTTTGCTATATTTTCCCGACCCCCAACCGAAACGAAAAATTTCGAAAATGACGAATACCGTAGAGATGATACATACCTTAAACTCAGGGACCTAGAAATAGTGTGAGTTTTTTTATCTGTAACCTGTTCAACATCGCGTACAGAGGCCATACTGCGCGTGTTTTTATTACTTATGGTTTCGATTAATTTGCTCCTACTGCGCATGTGCGAGAATTATTGAACGCCTTGATGACACGGCTAAACTAAGTAAGCAGTCGGCAATTGAAACCGGAATGATCGAGGTTGCAAGATCGCTTCAGGGTAATAGGAAATGAAAGTGGGACCGTAAAGATTCTATCTACATTGAGGAAACATTTTGGGTGAAAAAAAGATGATCATTAAACAAACAATCTGTAAAGAGATACCAGGAGTTAGTTCTTGCTCGACAATGTGGCCTATACGAAGATTTTTGCGCGACAAAACTGTTAATTTAACAATTCGTTTAAATGCACTCTTGCCTGCATAGCTTGCTGGTATTTGCGTGTGAATCCGCCTAAATTATAAGCAAACGCGAATTTAGTACGACGAAGATGACTGTACTACACGGCTTTTTCTCATAAGAACGCTCAACATGCCAGGATACTTCATCAAATGTTCTTAACTTTTCCGATTTGAGTTTTCAAAATGTTCTTAAATTGTTTTTAACTTCCTCCTTATTTTGCGACTCTTGAACTTTAAAGGAGAATTTCAGTGCAACGCTAAAAGAGGCAGAAATCTTTGACTATCCTTGGTACTGCTGCAAAAGCAAGGTAGAACTTGTAAGATGTAACCATCGGCCTGTCTAACGAATGCACAATCCAAGCTTTCCGATGGAAAACTGCAACCCTGGACTGAGAAAACCGAGTCCACGATGTCCGAGCAGTCCCGACACGATCATAATGATATCAGTGCTTCCTAGTATTGACAAAGCCTTAAATGTTCTTAACATGATCTAAATTTATGGACATCTGGAGCCAAATGTTCTTATGGAGTAGTTACTCAGGATTCCGCGTGACACCTCACAACCACAAAAAATTCTTTCTGTTTTGCTATATTTTCCCGACCCCCAACCGAAACGAAAAATTTCGAAAATGACGAATACCGTAGAGATGATACATACCTTAAACTCAGGGACCTAGAAATAGTGTGAGTTTTTTTATCTGTAACCTGTTCAACATCGCGTACAGAGGCCATACTGCGCGTGTTTTTATTACTTATGGTTTCGATTAATTTGCTCCTACTGCGCATGTGCGAGAATTATTGAACGCCTTGATGACACGGCTAAACTAAGTAAGCAGTCGGCAATTGAAACCGGAATGATCGAGGTTGCAAGATCGCTTCAGGGTAATAGGAAATGAAAGTGGGACCGTAAAGATTCTATCTACATTGAGGAAACATTTTGGGTGAAAAAAAGATGATCATTAAACAAACAATCTGTAAAGAGATACCAGGAGTTAGTTCTTGCTCGACAATGTGGCCTATACGAAGATTTTTGCGCGACAAAACTGTTAATTTAACAATTCGTTTAAATGCACTCTTGCCTGCATAGCTTGCTGGTATTGCGTGTGAATCCGCCTAAATTATAAGCAAACGCGAATTTAGTACGACGAAGATGACTGTACTACACGGCTTTTTCTCATAAGAACGCTCAACATGCCAGGATACTTCATCAAATGTTCTTAACTTTTCCGATTTGAGTTTTCAAAATGTTCTTAAATTGTTTTTAACTTCCTCCTTATTTTGCGACTCTTGAACTTTAAAGGAGAATTTCAGTGCAACGCTAAAAGAGGCAGAAATCTTTGACTATCCTTGGTACTGCTGCAAAAGCAAGGTAGAACTTGTAAGATGTAACCATCGGCCTGTCTAACGAATGCACAATCCAAGCTTTCCGATGGAAAACTGCAACCCTGGACTGAGAAAACCGAGTCCACGATGTCCGAGCAGTCCCGACACGATCATAATGATATCAGTGCTTCCTAGTATTGACAAAGCCTTAAATGTTCTTAACATGATCTAAATTTATGGACATCTGGAGCCAAATGTTCTTATGGAGTAGTTACTCAGGATTCCGCGTGACACCTCACAACCACAAAAAATTCTTTCTGTTTTGCTATATTTTCCCGACCCCCAACCGAAACGAAAAATTTCGAAAATGACGAATACCGTAGAGATGATACATACCTTAAACTCAGGGACCTAGAAATAGTGTGAGTTTTTTTATCTGTAACCTGTTCAACATCGCGTACAGAGGCCATACTGCGCGTGTTTTTATTACTTATGGTTTCGATTAATTTGCTCCTACTGCGCATGTGCGAGAATTATTGAACGCCTTGATGACACGGCTAAACTAAGTAAGCAGTCGGCAATTGAAACCGGAATGATCGAGGTTGCAAGATCGCTTCAGGGTAATAGGAAATGAAAGTGGGACCGTAAAGATTCTATCTACATTGAGGAAACATTTTGGGTGAAAAAAAGATGATCATTAAACAAACAATCTGTAAAGAGATACCAGGAGTTAGTTCTTGCTCGACAATGTGGCCTATACGAAGATTTTTGCGCGACAAAACTGTTAATTTAACAATTCGTTTAAATGCACTCTTGCCTGCATAGCTTGCTGGTATGTGCGTGTGAATCCGCCTAAATTATAAGCAAACGCGAATTTAGTACGACGAAGATGACTGTACTACACGGCTTTTTCTCATAAGAACGCTCAACATGCCAGGATACTTCATCAAATGTTCTTAACTTTTCCGATTTGAGTTTTCAAAATGTTCTTAAATTGTTTTTAACTTCCTCCTTATTTTGCGACTCTTGAACTTTAAAGGAGAATTTCAGTGCAACGCTAAAAGAGGCAGAAATCTTTGACTATCCTTGGTACTGCTGCAAAAGCAAGGTAGAACTTGTAAGATGTAACCATCGGCCTGTCTAACGAATGCACAATCCAAGCTTTCCGATGGAAAACTGCAACCCTGGACTGAGAAAACCGAGTCCACGATGTCCGAGCAGTCCCGACACGATCATAATGATATCAGTGCTTCCTAGTATTGACAAAGCCTTAAATGTTCTTAACATGATCTAAATTTATGGACATCTGGAGCCAAATGTTCTTATGGAGTAGTTACTCAGGATTCCGCGTGACACCTCACAACCACAAAAAATTCTTTCTGTTTTGCTATATTTTCCCGACCCCCAACCGAAACGAAAAATTTCGAAAATGACGAATACCGTAGAGATGATACATACCTTAAACTCAGGGACCTAGAAATAGTGTGAGTTTTTTTATCTGTAACCTGTTCAACATCGCGTACAGAGGCCATACTGCGCGTGTTTTTATTACTTATGGTTTCGATTAATTTGCTCCTACTGCGCATGTGCGAGAATTATTGAACGCCTTGATGACACGGCTAAACTAAGTAAGCAGTCGGCAATTGAAACCGGAATGATCGAGGTTGCAAGATCGCTTCAGGGTAATAGGAAATGAAAGTGGGACCGTAAAGATTCTATCTACATTGAGGAAACATTTTGGGTGAAAAAAAGATGATCATTAAACAAACAATCTGTAAAGAGATACCAGGAGTTAGTTCTTGCTCGACAATGTGGCCTATACGAAGATTTTTGCGCGACAAAACTGTTAATTTAACAATTCGTTTAAATGCACTCTTGCCTGCATAGCTTGCTGGTATGTGCGTGTGAATCCGCCTAAATTATAAGCAAACGCGAATTTAGTACGACGAAGATGACTGTACTACACGGCTTTTTCTCATAAGAACGCTCAACATGCCAGGATACTTCATCAAATGTTCTTAACTTTTCCGACTTGAGTTTTCAAAATGTTCTTAAATTGTTTTTAACTTCCTCCTTATTTTGCGACTCTTGAACTTTAAAGGAGAATTTCAGTGCAACGCTAAAAGAGGCAGAAATCTTTGACTATCCTTGGTACTGCTGCAAAAGCAAGGTAGAACTTGTAAGATGTAACCATCGGCCTGTCTAACGAATGCACAATCCAAGCTTTCCGATGGAAAACTGCAACCCTGGACTGAGAAAACCGAGTCCACGATGTCCGAGCAGTCCCGACACGATCATAATGATATCAGTGCTTCCTAGTATTGACAAAGCCTTAAATGTTCTTAACATGATCTAAATTTATGGACATCTGGAGCCAAATGTTCTTATGGAGTAGTTACTCAGGATTCCGCGTGACACCTCACAACCACAAAAAATTCTTTCTGTTTTGCTATATTTTCCCGACCCCCAACCGAAACGAAAAATTTCGAAAATGACGAATACCGTAGAGATGATACATACCTTAAACTCAGGGACCTAGAAATAGTGTGAGTTTTTTTATCTGTAACCTGTTCAACATCGCGTACAGAGGCCATACTGCGCGTGTTTTTATTACTTATGGTTTCGATTAATTTGCTCCTACTGCGCATGTGCGAGAATTATTGAACGCCTTGATGACACGGCTAAACTAAGTAAGCAGTCGGCAATTGAAACCGGAATGATCGAGGTTGCAAGATCGCTTCAGGGTAATAGGAAATGAAAGTGGGACCGTAAAGATTCTATCTACATTGAGGAAACATTTTGGGTGAAAAAAAGATGATCATTAAACAAACAATCTGTAAAGAGATACCAGGAGTTAGTTCTTGCTCGACAATGTGGCCTATACGAAGATTTTTGCGCGACAAAACTGTTAATTTAACAATTCGTTTAAATGCACTCTTGCCTGCATAGCTTGCTGGTATTTGCGTGTGAATCCGCCTAAATTATAAGCAAACGCGAATTTAGTACGACGAAGATGACTGTACTACACGGCTTTTTCTCATAAGAACGCTCAACATGCCAGGATACTTCATCAAATGTTCTTAACTTTTCCGACTTTGAGTTTTCAAAATGTTCTTAAATTGTTTTTAACTTCCTCCTTATTTTGCGACTCTTGAACTTTAAAGGAGAATTTCAGTGCAACGCTAAAAGAGGCAGAAATCTTTGACTATCCTTGGTACTGCTGCAAAAGCAAGGTAGAACTTGTAAGATGTAACCATCGGCCTGTCTAACGAATGCACAATCCAAGCTTTCCGATGGAAAACTGCAACCCTGGACTGAGAAAACCGAGTCCACGATGTCCGAGCAGTCCCGACACGATCATAATGATATCAGTGCTTCCTAGTATTGACAAAGCCTTAAATGTTCTTAACATGATCTAAATTTATGGACATCTGGAGCCAAATGTTCTTATGGAGTAGTTACTCAGGATTCCGCGTGACACCTCACAACCACAAAAAATTCTTTCTGTTTTGCTATATTTTCCCGACCCCCAACCGAAACGAAAAATTTCGAAAATGACGAATACCGTAGAGATGATACATACCTTAAACTCAGGGACCTAGAAATAGTGTGAGTTTTTTTATCTGTAACCTGTTCAACATCGCGTACAGAGGCCATACTGCGCGTGTTTTTATTACTTATGGTTTCGATTAATTTGCTCCTACTGCGCATGTGCGAGAATTATTGAACGCCTTGATGACACGGCTAAACTAAGTAAGCAGTCGGCAATTGAAACCGGAATGATCGAGGTTGCAAGATCGCTTCAGGGTAATAGGAAATGAAAGTGGGACCGTAAAGATTCTATCTACATTGAGGAAACATTTTGGGTGAAAAAAAGATGATCATTAAACAAACAATCTGTAAAGAGATACCAGGAGTTAGTTCTTGCTCGACAATGTGGCCTATACGAAGATTTTTGCGCGACAAAACTGTTAATTTAACAATTCGTTTAAATGCACTCTTGCCTGCATAGCTTGCTGGTATTTGCGTGTGAATCCGCCTAAATTATAAGCAAACGCGAATTTAGTACGACGAAGATGACTGTACTACACGGCTTTTTCTCATAAGAACGCTCAACATGCCAGGATACTTCATCAAATGTTCTTAACTTTTCCGACTTGAGTTTTCAAAATGTTCTTAAATTGTTTTTAACTTCCTCCTTATTTTGCGACTCTTGAACTTTAAAGGAGAATTTCAGTGCAACGCTAAAAGAGGCAGAAATCTTTGACTATCCTTGGTACTGCTGCAAAAGCAAGGTAGAACTTGTAAGATGTAACCATCGGCCTGTCTAACGAATGCACAATCCAAGCTTTCCGATGGAAAACTGCAACCCTGGACTGAGAAAACCGAGTCCACGATGTCCGAGCAGTCCCGACACGATCATAATGATATCAGTGCTTCCTAGTATTGACAAAGCCTTAAATGTTCTTAACATGATCTAAATTTATGGACATCTGGAGCCAAATGTTCTTATGGAGTAGTTACTCAGGATTCCGCGTGACACCTCACAACCACAAAAAATTCTTTCTGTTTTGCTATATTTTCCCGACCCCCAACCGAAACGAAAAATTTCGAAAATGACGAATACCGTAGAGATGATACATACCTTAAACTCAGGGACCTAGAAATAGTGTGAGTTTTTTTATCTGTAACCTGTTCAACATCGCGTACAGAGGCCATACTGCGCGTGTTTTTATTACTTATGGTTTCGATTAATTTGCTCCTACTGCGCATGTGCGAGAATTATTGAACGCCTTGATGACACGGCTAAACTAAGTAAGCAGTCGGCAATTGAAACCGGAATGATCGAGGTTGCAAGATCGCTTCAGGGTAATAGGAAATGAAAGTGGGACCGTAAAGATTCTATCTACATTGAGGAAACATTTTGGGTGAAAAAAAGATGATCATTAAACAAACAATCTGTAAAGAGATACCAGGAGTTAGTTCTTGCTCGACAATGTGGCCTATACGAAGATTTTTGCGCGACAAAACTGTTAATTTAACAATTCGTTTAAATGCACTCTTGCCTGCATAGCTTGCTGGTATGTGCGTGTGAATCCGCCTAAATTATAAGCAAACGCGAATTTAGTACGACGAAGATGACTGTACTACACGGCTTTTTCTCATAAGAACGCTCAACATGCCAGGATACTTCATCAAATGTTCTTAACTTTTCCGACTTGAGTTTTCAAAATGTTCTTAAATTGTTTTTAACTTCCTCCTTATTTTTGCGACTCTTGAACTTTAAAGGAGAATTTCAGTGCAACGCTAAAAGAGGCAGAAATCTTTGACTATCCTTGGTACTGCTGCAAAAGCAAGGTAGAACTTGTAAGATGTAACCATCGGCCTGTCTAACGAATGCACAATCCAAGCTTTCCGATGGAAAACTGCAACCCTGGACTGAGAAAACCGAGTCCACGATGTCCGAGCAGTCCCGACACGATCATAATGATATCAGTGCTTCCTAGTATTGACAAAGCCTTAAATGTTCTTAACATGATCTAAATTTATGGACATCTGGAGCCAAATGTTCTTATGGAGTAGTTACTCAGGATTCCGCGTGACACCTCACAACCACAAAAAATTCTTTCTGTTTTGCTATATTTTCCCGACCCCCAACCGAAACGAAAAATTTCGAAAATGACGAATACCGTAGAGATGATACATACCTTAAACTCAGGGACCTAGAAATAGTGTGAGTTTTTTTATCTGTAACCTGTTCAACATCGCGTACAGAGGCCATACTGCGCGTGTTTTTATTACTTATGGTTTCGATTAATTTGCTCCTACTGCGCATGTGCGAGAATTATTGAACGCCTTGATGACACGGCTAAACTAAGTAAGCAGTCGGCAATTGAAACCGGAATGATCGAGGTTGCAAGATCGCTTCAGGGTAATAGGAAATGAAAGTGGGACCGTAAAGATTCTATCTACATTGAGGAAACATTTTGGGTGAAAAAAAGATGATCATTAAACAAACAATCTGTAAAGAGATACCAGGAGTTAGTTCTTGCTCGACAATGTGGCCTATACGAAGATTTTTGCGCGACAAAACTGTTAATTTAACAATTCGTTTAAATGCACTCTTGCCTGCATAGCTTGCTGGTATTTGCGTGTGAATCCGCCTAAATTATAAGCAAACGCGAATTTAGTACGACGAAGATGACTGTACTACACGGCTTTTTCTCATAAGAACGCTCAACATGCCAGGATACTTCATCAAATGTTCTTAACTTTTCCGATTTGAGTTTTCAAAATGTTCTTAAATTGTTTTTAACTTCCTCCTTATTTTGCGACTCTTGAACTTTAAAGGAGAATTTCAGTGCAACGCTAAAAGAGGCAGAAATCTTTGACTATCCTTGGTACTGCTGCAAAAGCAAGGTAGAACTTGTAAGATGTAACCATCGGCCTGTCTAACGAATGCACAATCCAAGCTTTCCGATGGAAAACTGCAACCCTGGACTGAGAAAACCGAGTCCACGATGTCCGAGCAGTCCCGACACGATCATAATGATATCAGTGCTTCCTAGTATTGACAAAGCCTTAAATGTTCTTAACATGATCTAAATTTATGGACATCTGGAGCCAAATGTTCTTATGGAGTAGTTACTCAGGATTCCGCGTGACACCTCACAACCACAAAAAATTCTTTCTGTTTTGCTATATTTTCCCGACCCCCAACCGAAACGAAAAATTTCGAAAATGACGAATACCGTAGAGATGATACATACCTTAAACTCAGGGACCTAGAAATAGTGTGAGTTTTTTTATCTGTAACCTGTTCAACATCGCGTACAGAGGCCTTTCTGCGCGTGTTTTTATTACTTATGGTTTCGATTAATTTGCTCCTACTGCGCATGTGCGAGAATTATTGAACGCCTTGATGACACGGCTAAACTAAGTAAGCAGTCGGCAATTGAAACCGGAATGATCGAGGTTGCAAGATCGCTTCAGGGGTAATAGGAAATGAAAGTGGGACCGTAAAGATTCTATCTACATTGAGGAAACATTTTGGGTGAAAAAAAGATGATCATTAAACAAACAATCTGTAAAGAGATACCAGGAGTTAGTTCTTGCTCGACAATGTGGCCTATACGAAGATTTTTGCGCGAAAAAAACTGTTAATTTAACAATTCGTTTAAATGCACTCTTGCCTGCATAGCTTGCTGGTATTTGCGTGTGAATCCGCCTAAATTATAAGCAAACGCGAATTTAGTACGACGAAGATGACTGTACTACACGGCTTTTTCTCATAAGAACGCTCAACATGCCAGGATACTTCATCAAATGTTCTTAACTTTTCCGATTTGAGTTTTCAAAATGTTCTTAAATTGTTTTTAACTTCCTCCTTATTTTGCGACTCTTGAACTTTAAAGGAGAATTTCAGTGCAACGCTAAAAGAGGCAGAAATCTTTGACTATCCTTGGTACTGCTGCAAAAGCAAGGTAGAACTTGTAAGATGTAACCATCGGCCTGTCTAACGAATGCACAATCCAAGCTTTCCGATGGAAAACTGCAACCCTGGACTGAGAAAACCGAGTCCACGATGTCCGAGCAGTCCCGACACGATCATAATGATATCAGTGCTTCCTAGTATTGACAAAGCCTTAAATGTTCTTAACATGATCTAAATTTATGGACATCTGGAGCCAAATGTTCTTATGGAGTAGTTACTCAGGATTCCGCGTGACACCTCACAACCACAAAAAATTCTTTCTGTTTTGCTATATTTTCCCGACCCCCAACCGAAACGAAAAATTTCGAAAATGACGAATACCGTAGAGATGATACATACCTTAAACTCAGGGACCTAGAAATAGTGTGAGTTTTTTTATCTGTAACCTGTTCAACATCGCGTACAGAGGCCATACTGCGCGTGTTTTTATTACTTATGGTTTCGATTAATTTGCTCCTACTGCGCATGTGCGAGAATTATTGAACGCCTTGATGACACGGCTAAACTAAGTAAGCAGTCGGCAATTGAAACCGGAATGATCGAGGTTGCAAGATCGCTTCAGGGTAATAGGAAATGAAAGTGGGACCGTAAAGATTCTATCTACATTGAGGAAACATTTTGGGTGAAAAAAAGATGATCATTAAACAAACAATCTGTAAAGAGATACCAGGAGTTAGTTCTTGCTCGACAATGTGGCCTATACGAAGATTTTTGCGCGACAAAACTGTTAATTTAACAATTCGTTTAAATGCACTCTTGCCTGCATAGCTTGCTGGTATTTGCGTGTGAATCCGCCTAAATTATAAGCAAACGCGAATTTAGTACGACGAAGATGACTGTACTACACGGCTTTTTCTCATAAGAACGCTCAACATGCCAGGGATACTTCATCAAATGTTCTTAACTTTTCCGACTTGAGTTTTCAAAATGTTCTTAAATTGTTTTTAACTTCCTCCTTATTTTGCGACTCTTGAACTTTAAAGGAGAATTTCAGTGCAACGCTAAAAGAGGCAGAAATCTTTGACTATCCTTGGTACTGCTGCAAAAGCAAGGTAGAACTTGTAAGATGTAACCATCGGCCTGTCTAACGAATGCACAATCCAAGCTTTCCGATGGAAAACTGCAACCCTGGACTGAGAAAACCGAGTCCACGATGTCCGAGCAGTCCCGACACGATCATAATGATATCAGTGCTTCCTAGTATTGACAAAGCCTTAAATGTTCTTAACATGATCTAAATTTATGGACATCTGGAGCCAAATGTTCTTATGGAGTAGTTACTCAGGATTCCGCGTGACACCTCACAACCACAAAAAATTCTTTCTGTTTTGCTATATTTTCCCGACCCCCAACCGAAACGAAAAATTTCGAAAATGACGAATACCGTAGAGATGATACATACCTTAAACTCAGGGACCTAGAAATAGTGTGAGTTTTTTTATCTGTAACCTGTTCAACATCGCGTACAGAGGCCATACTGCGCGTGTTTTTATTACTTATGGTTTCGATTAATTTGCTCCTACTGCGCATGTGCGAGAATTATTGAACGCCTTGATGACACGGCTAAACTAAGTAAGCAGTCGGCAATTGAAACCGGAATGATCGAGGTTGCAAGATCGCTTCAGGGTAATAGGAAATGAAAGTGGGACCGTAAAGATTCTATCTACATTGAGGAAACATTTTGGGTGAAAAAAAGATGATCATTAAACAAACAATCTGTAAAGAGATACCAGGAGTTAGTTCTTGCTCGACAATGTGGCCTATACGAAGATTTTTGCGCGACAAAACTGTTAATTTAACAATTCGTTTAAATGCACTCTTGCCTGCATAGCTTGCTGGTATTTGCGTGTGAATCCGCCTAAATTATAAGCAAACGCGAATTTAGTACGACGAAGATGACTGTACTACACGGCTTTTTCTCATAAGAACGCTCAACATGCCAGGATACTTCATCAAATGTTCTTAACTTTTCCGATTTGAGTTTTCAAAATGTTCTTAAATTGTTTTTAACTTCCTCCTTATTTTGCGACTCTTGAACTTTAAAGGAGAATTTCAGTGCAACGCTAAAAGAGGCAGAAATCTTTGACTATCCTTGGTACTGCTGCAAAAGCAAGGTAGAACTTGTAAGATGTAACCATCGGCCTGTCTAACGAATGCACAATCCAAGCTTTCCGATGGAAAACTGCAACCCTGGACTGAGAAAACCGAGTCCACGATGTCCGAGCAGTCCCGACACGATCATAATGATATCAGTGCTTCCTAGTATTGACAAAGCCTTAAATGTTCTTAACATGATCTAAATTTATGGACATCTGGAGCCAAATGTTCTTATGGAGTAGTTACTCAGGATTCCGCGTGACACCTCACAACCACAAAAAATTCTTTCTGTTTTGCTATATTTCCCGACCCCCAACCGAAACGAAAAATTTCGAAAATGACGAATACCGTAGAGATGATACATACCTTAAACTCAGGGACCTAGAAATAGTGTGAGTTTTTTATCTGTAACCTGTTCAACATCGCGTACAGAGGCCATACTGCGCGTGTTTTTATTACTTATGGTTTCGATTAATTTGCTCCTACTGCGCATGTGCGAGAATTATTGAACGCCTTGATGACACGGCTAAACTAAGTAAGCAGTCGGCAATTGAAACCGGAATGATCGAGGTTGCAAGATCGCTTCAGGGTAATAGGAAATGAAAGTGGGACCGTAAAGATTCTATCTACATTGAGGAAACATTTTGGGTGAAAAAAAGATGATCATTAAACAAACAATCTGTAAAGAGATACCAGGAGTTAGTTCTTGCTCGACAATGTGGCCTATACGAAGATTTTTGCGCGACAAAACTGTTAATTTAACAATTCGTTTAAATGCACTCTTGCCTGCATAGCTTGCTGGTATTTGCGTGTGAATCCGCCTAAATTATAAGCAAACGCGAATTTAGTACGACGAAGATGACTGTACTACACGGCTTTTTCTCATAAGAACGCTCAACATGCCAGGATACTTCATCAAATGTTCTTAACTTTTCCGACTTGAGTTTTCAAAATGTTCTTAAATTGTTTTTAACTTCCTCCTTATTTTGCGACTCTTGAACTTTAAAGGAGAATTTCAGTGCAACGCTAAAAGAGGCAGAAATCTTTGACTATCCTTGGTACTGCTGCAAAAGCAAGGTAGAACTTGTAAGATGTAACCATCGGCCTGTCTAACGAATGCACAATCCAAGCTTTCCGATGGAAAACTGCAACCCTGGACTGAGAAAACCGAGTCCACGATGTCCGAGCAGTCCCGACACGATCATAATGATATCAGTGCTTCCTAGTATTGACAAAGCCTTAAATGTTCTTAACATGATCTAAATTTATGGACATCTGGAGCCAAATGTTCTTATGGAGTAGTTACTCAGGATTCCGCGTGACACCTCACAACCACAAAAAATTCTTTCTGTTTTGCTATATTTTCCCGACCCCCAACCGAAACGAAAAATTTCGAAAATGACGAATACCGTAGAGATGATACATACCTTAAACTCAGGGACCTAGAAATAGTGTGAGTTTTTTTATCTGTAACCTGTTCAACATCGCGTACAGAGGCCATACTGCGCGTGTTTTATTACTTATGGTTTCGATTAATTTGCTCCTACTGCGCATGTGCGAGAATTATTGAACGCCTTGATGACACGGCTAAACTAAGTAAGCAGTCGGCAATTGAAACCGGAATGATCGAGGTTGCAAGATCGCTTCAGGGTAATAGGAAATGAAAGTGGGACCGTAAAGATTCTATCTACATTGAGGAAACATTTTGGGTGAAAAAAAGATGATCATTAAACAAACAATCTGTAAAGAGATACCAGGAGTTAGTTCTTGCTCGACAATGTGGCCTATACGAAGATTTTTGCGCGACAAAACTGTTAATTTAACAATTCGTTTAAATGCACTCTTGCCTGCATAGCTTGCTGGTATTTGCGTGTGAATCCGCCTAAATTATAAGCAAACGCGAATTTAGTACGACGAAGATGACTGTACTACACGGCTTTTTCTCATAAGAACGCTCAACATGCCAGGATACTTCATCAAATGTTCTTAACTTTTCCGACTTGAGTTTTCAAAATGTTCTTAAATTGTTTTTAACTTCCTCCTTATTTTGCGACTCTTGAACTTTAAAGGAGAATTTCAGTGCAACGCTAAAAGAGGCAGAAATCTTTGACTATCCTTGGTACTGCTGCAAAAGCAAGGTAGAACTTGTAAGATGTAACCATCGGCCTGTCTAACGAATGCACAATCCAAGCTTTCCGATGGAAAACTGCAACCCTGGACTGAGAAAACCGAGTCCACGATGTCCGAGCAGTCCCGACACGATCATAATGATATCAGTGCTTCCTAGTATTGACAAAGCCTTAAATGTTCTTAACATGATCTAAATTTATGGACATCTGGAGCCAAATGTTCTTATGGAGTAGTTACTCAGGATTCCGCGTGACACCTCACAACCACAAAAAATTCTTTCTGTTTTGCTATATTTTCCCGACCCCCAACCGAAACGAAAAATTTCGAAAATGACGAATACCGTAGAGATGATACATACCTTAAACTCAGGGACCTAGAAATAGTGTGAGTTTTTTATCTGTAACCTGTTCAACATCGCGTACAGAGGCCATACTGCGCCGTGTTTTTATTACTTATGGTTTCGATTAATTTGCTCCTACTGCGCATGTGCGAGAATTATTGAACGCCTTGATGACACGGCTAAACTAAGTAAGCAGTCGGCAATTGAAACCGGAATGATCGAGGTTGCAAGATCGCTTCAGGGTAATAGGAAATGAAAGTGGGACCGTAAAGATTCTATCTACATTGAGGAAACATTTTGGGTGAAAAAAAGATGATCATTAAACAAACAATCTGTAAAGAGATACCAGGAGTTAGTTCTTGCTCGACAATGTGGCCTATACGAAGATTTTTGCGCGACAAAACTGTTAATTTAACAATTCGTTAAATGCACTCTTGCCTGCATAGCTTGCTGGTATTTGCGTGTGGAATCCGCCTAAATTATAAGCAAACGCGAATTTAGTACGACGAAGATGACTGTACTACACGGCTTTTTCTCATAAGAACGCTCAACATGCCAGGATACTTCATCAAATGTTCTTAACTTTTCCGACTTGAGTTTTCAAAATGTTCTTAAATTGTTTTTAACTTCCTCCTTATTTTGCGACTCTTGAACTTTAAAGGAGAATTTCAGTGCAACGCTAAAAGAGGCAGAAATCTTTGACTATCCTTGGTACTGCTGCAAAAGCAAGGTAGAACTTGTAAGATGTAACCATCGGCCTGTCTAACGAATGCACAATCCAAGCTTTCCGATGGAAAACTGCAACCCTGGACTGAGAAAACCGAGTCCACGATGTCCGAGCAGTCCCGACACGATCATAATGATATCAGTGCTTCCTAGTATTGACAAAGCCTTAAATGTTCTTAACATGATCTAAATTTATGGACATCTGGAGCCAAATGTTCTTATGGAGTAGTTACTCAGGATTCCGCGTGACACCTCACAACCACAAAAAATTCTTTCTGTTTTGCTATATTTCCCGACCCCCAACCGAAACGAAAAATTTCGAAAATGACGAATACCGTAGAGATGATACATACCTTAAACTCAGGGACCTAGAAATAGTGTGAGTTTTTTTATCTGTAACCTGTTCAACATCGCGTACAGAGGCCATACTGCGCGTGTTTTTATTACTTATGGTTTCGATTAATTTGCTCCTACTGCGCATGTGCGAGAATTATTGAACGCCTTGATGACACGGCTAAACTAAAGTAAGCAGTCGGCAATTGAAACCGGAATGATCGAGGTTGCAAGATCGCTTCAGGGTAATAGGAAATGAAAGTGGGACCGTAAAGATTCTATCTACATTGAGGAAACATTTTGGGTGAAAAAAGATGATCATTAACAAACAATCTGTAAAGAGATACCAGGAGTTAGTTCTTGCTCGACAATGTGGCCTATACGAAGATTTTGCGCGACAAAACTGTTAATTTAACAATTCGTTTAAATGCACTCTTGCCTGCATAGCTTGCTGGTAATTTGCGTGTGAATCCGCCTAAATTATAAGCAAACGCGAATTTAGTACGACGAAGATGACTGTACTACACGGCTTTTTCTCATAAGAACGCTCAACATGCCAGGATACTTCATCAAATGTTCTTAACTTTTCCGACTTGAGTTTTCAAAATGTTCTTAAATTGTTTTTAACTTCCTCCTTATTTTGCGACTCTTGAACTTTAAAGGAGAATTCAGTGCAACGCTAAAAGAGGCAGAAATCTTTGACTATCCTTGGTACTGCTGCAAAAGCAAGGTAGAACTTGTAAGATGTAACCATCGGCCTGTCTAACGAATGCACAATCCAAGCTTTCCGATGGAAAACTGCAACCCTGGACTGAGAAAACCGAGTCCACGATGTCCGAGCAGTCCCGACACGATCATAATGATATCAGTGCTTCCTAGTATTGACAAAGCCTTAAATGTTCTTAACATGATCTAAATTTATGGACATCTGGAGCCAAATGTTCTTATGGAGTAGTTACTCAGGATTCCGCGTGACACCTCACAACCACAAAAAATTCTTTCTGTTTTGCTATATTTTCCCGACCCCCAACCGAAACGAAAAATTTCGAAAATGACGAATACCGTAGAGATGATACATACCTTAAACTCAGGGACCTAGAAATAGTGTGAGTTTTTTTATCTGTACCTGTTCAACATCGCGTACAGAGGCCATACTGCGCGTGTTTTTATTACTTATGGTTTCGATTAATTTGCTCCTACTGCGCATGTGCGAGAATTATTGAACGCCTTGATGACACGGCTAAACTAAGTAAGCAGTCGGCAATTGAAACCGGAATGATCGAGGTTGCAAGATCGCTTCAGGGTAATAGGAAATGAAAGTGGGACCGTAAAGATTCTATCTACATTGAGGAAACATTTTGGGTGAAAAAAAGATGATCATTAAACAAACAATCTGTAAAGAGATACCAGGAGTTAGTTCTTGCTCGACAATGTGGCCTATACGAAGATTTTTGCGCGACAAAACTGTTAATTTAACAATTCGTTTAAATGCACTCTTGCCTGCATAGCTTGCTGGTATTTGCGTGTGAATCCGCCTAAATTATAAGCAAACGCGAATTTAGTACGACGAAGATGACTGTACTACACGGCTTTTTCTCATAAGAACGCTCAACATGCCAGGATACTTCATCAAATGTTCTTAACTTTTCCGATTGAGTTTTCAAAATGTTCTTAAATTGTTTTTAACTTCCTCCTTATTTTGCGACTCTTGAACTTTAAAGGAGAATTTCAGTGCAACGCTAAAAGAGGCAGAAATCTTTGACTATCCTTGGTACTGCTGCAAAAGCAAGGTAGAACTTGTAAGATGTAACCATCGGCCTGTCTAACGAATGCACAATCCAAGCTTTCCGATGGAAAACTGCAACCCTGGACTGAGAAAACCGAGTCCACGATGTCCGAGCAGTCCCGACACGATCATAATGATATCAGTGCTTCCTAGTATTGACAAAGCCTTAAATGTTCTTAACATGATCTAAATTTATGGACATCTGGAGCCAAATGTTCTTATGGAGTAGTTACTCAGGATTCCGCGTGACACCTCACAACCACAAAAAATTCTTTCTGTTTTGCTATATTTTCCCGACCCCCAACCGAAACGAAAAATTTCGAAAATGACGAATACCGTAGAGATGATACATACCTTAAACTCAGGGACCTAGAAATAGTGTGAGTTTTTTTATCTGTAACCTGTTCAACATCGCGTACAGAGGCCATACTGCGCGTGTTTTTATTACTTATGGTTTCGATTAATTTGCTCCTACTGCGCATGTGCGAGAATTATTGAACGCCTTGATGACACGGCTAAACTAAGTAAGCAGTCGGCAATTGAAACCGGAATGATCGAGGTTGCAAGATCGCTTCAGGGTAATAGGAAATGAAAGTGGGACCGTAAAGATTCTATCTACATTGAGGAAACATTTTGGGTGAAAAAAAGATGATCATTAAACAAACAATCTGTAAAGAGATACCAGGAGTTAGTTCTTGCTCGACAATGTGGCCTATACGAAGATTTTTGCGCGACAAAACTGTTAATTTAACAATTCGTTTAAATGCACTCTTGCCTGCATAGCTTGCTGGTATTTGCGTGTGAATCCGCCTAAATTATAAGCAAACGCGAATTTAGTACGACGAAGATGACTGTACTACACGGCTTTTTCTCATAAGAACGCTCAACATGCCAGGATACTTCATCAAATGTTCTTAACTTTTCCGATTGAGTTTTCAAAATGTTCTTAAATTGTTTTTAACTTCCTCCTTATTTTGCGACTCTTGAACTTTAAAGGAGAATTTCAGTGCAACGCTAAAAGAGGCAGAAATCTTTGACTATCCTTGGTACTGCTGCAAAAGCAAGGTAGAACTTGTAAGATGTAACCATCGGCCTGTCTAACGAATGCACAATCCAAGCTTTCCGATGGAAAACTGCAACCCTGGACTGAGAAAACCGAGTCCACGATGTCCGAGCAGTCCCGACACGATCATAATGATATCAGTGCTTCCTAGTATTGACAAAGCCTTAAATGTTCTTAACATGATCTAAATTTATGGACATCTGGAGCCAAATGTTCTTATGGAGTAGTTACTCAGGATTCCGCGTGACACCTCACAACCACAAAAAATTCTTTCTGTTTGCTATATTTCCC
>JASGCC010002848.1:0-26409 GCA_030067915.1 Hydractinia echinata
TTTTCAAAAATATTTTCATTTTTGATGAGACGCCGAATGAAAGCAGTTTAATCGCCGGCAACCGAAAACCCGCGATTTCCCGTAAATCCCGGTCCCGTATAGTCGAATGTATACAAAGAAAGTAAGCAGGGTAAACTCATTTCCCGAACGATTTTTAAAATTATTTTTTCACCACTAAAACCCATGAGACTTGTAGTTTTCAAAAATATTTTCATTTTTGATGAGACGCCGAATGAAAGCAGTTTAATCGCCGGCAACCGAAAACCCGCGATTTCCCGTAAATCGTATAGTCGAATGTATACAAAGAAAGTAAGCAGGGAGTAAACTCATTTCCCGAACGATTTTTAAAATTATTTTTTCACCACTAAAACCCATGAGACTTGTAGTTTTCAAAAATATTTTCATTTTTGATGAGACGCCGAATGAAAGCAGTTTAATCGCCGGCAACCGAAAACCCGCGATTTCCCGTAAATCCCGTCGGCCGTATAGTCGAATGTATACAAAGAAAGTAAGCAGGGAGTAAACTCATTTCCCGAACGATTTTTAAAATTATTTTTTCACCACTAAAACCCATGAGACTTGTAGTTTTCAAAAATATTTTCATTTTTGATGAGACGCCGAATGAAAGCAGTTTAATCGCCGGCAACCGAAAACCCGCGATTTCCCGTAAATCCCGTCGGCCCGTATAGTCGAATGTATACAAAGAAAGTAAGCAGGGAGTAAACTCATTTCCCGAACGATTTTTAAAATTATTTTTTCACCACTAAAACCCATGAGACTTGTAGTTTTCAAAAATATTTTCATTTTTGATGAGACGCCGAATGAAAGCAGTTTAATCGCCGGCAACCGAAAACCCGCGATTTCCCGTAAATCCCGTCGGCCCGTATAGTCGAATGTATACAAAGAAAGTAAGCAGGGAGTAAACTCATTTCCCGAACGATTTTTAAAATTATTTTTTCACCACTAAAACCCATGAGACTTGTAGTTTTCAAAAATATTTTCATTTTTGATGAGACGCCGAATGAAAGCAGTTTAATCGCCGGCAACCGAAAACCCGCGATTTCCCGTAAATCCTCGGCCCGTATAGTCGAATGTATACAAAGAAAGTAAGCAGGGAGTAAACTCATTTCCCGAACGATTTTTAAAATTATTTTTTCACCACTAAAACCCATGAGACTTGTAGTTTTCAAAAATATTTTCATTTTTGATGAGACGCCGAATGAAAGCAGTTTAATCGCCGGCAACCGAAAACCCGCGATTTCCCGTAAATCCCGTATAGTCGAATGTATACAAAGAAAGTAAGCAGGGAGTAAACTCATTTCCCGAACGATTTTTAAAATTATTTTTTCACCACTAAAACCCATGAGACTTGTAGTTTTCAAAAATATTTTCATTTTTGATGAGACGCCGAATGAAAGCAGTTTAATCGCCGGCAACCGAAAACCCGCGATTTCCCGTAAATCCCGTATAGTCGAATGTATACAAAGAAAGTAAGCAGGGAGTAAACTCATTTCCCGAACGATTTTTAAAATTATTTTTTCACCACTAAAACCCATGAGACTTGTAGTTTTCAAAAATATTTTCATTTTTGATGAGACGCCGAATGAAAGCAGTTTAATCGCCGGCAACCGAAAACCCGCGATTTCCCGTAAATCCCGGTCGGCCGTATAGTCGAATGTATACAAAGAAAAAGCAGGGAGTAAACTCATTTCCCGAACGATTTTTAAAATTATTTTTTCACCACTAAAACCCATGAGACTTGTAGTTTTCAAAAATATTTTCATTTTTGATGAGACGCCGAATGAAAGCAGTTTAATCGCCGGCAACCGAAAACCCGCGATTTCCCGTAAATCCCGTCGGCCCGTATAGTCGAATGTATACAAAGAAAGTAAGCAGGGAGTAAACTCATTTCCCGAACGATTTTTAAAATTATTTTTTCACCACTAAAACCCATGAGACTTGTAGTTTTCAAAAATATTTTCATTTTTGATGAGACGCCGAATGAAAGCAGTTTAATCGCCGGCAACCGAAAACCCGCGATTTCCCGTAAATCCCGGTCGGCCCGTATAGTCGAATGTATACAAAGAAAGTACAGGGAGTAAACTCATTTCCCGAACGATTTTTAAAATTATTTTTTCACCACTAAAACCCATGAGACTTGTAGTTTTCAAAAATTTTTCATTTTTGATGAGACGCCGAATGAAAGCAGTTTAATCGCCGGCAACCGAAAACCCGCGATTTCCCGTAAATCCCGTCGGCCCGTATAGTCGAATGTATACAAAGAAAGTAAGCAGGGAGTAAACTCATTTCCCGAACGATTTTTAAAATTATTTTTTCACCACTAAAACCCATGAGACTTGTAGTTTTCAAAAATATTTTCATTTTTGATGAGACGCCGAATGAAAGCAGTTTAATCGCCGGCAACCGAAAACCCGCGATTTCCCGTAAATCCCGTATAGTCGAATGTATACAAAGAAAGTAAGCAGGGAGTAAACTCATTTCCCGAACGATTTTTAAAATTATTTTTTCACCACTAAAACCCATGAGACTTGTAGTTTTCAAAAATATTTTCATTTTTGATGAGACGCCGAATGAAAGCAGTTTAATCGCCGGCAACCGAAAACCCGCGATTTCCCGTAAATCCCGTCGGCCCGTATAGTCGAATGTATACAAAGAAAGTAAGCAGGGAGTAAACTCATTTCCCGAACGATTTTTAAAATTATTTTTTCACCACTAAAACCCATGAGACTTGTAGTTTTCAAAAATATTTTCATTTTTGATGAGACGCCGAATGAAAGCAGTTTAATCGCCGGCAACCGAAAACCCGCGATTTCCCGTAAATCCCGTATAGTCGAATGTATACAAAGAAAGTAAGCAGGGAGTAAACTCATTTCCCGAACGATTTTTAAAATTATTTTTTCACCACTAAAACCCATGAGACTTGTAGTTTTCAAAAATATTTTCATTTTTGATGAGACGCCGAATGAAAGCAGTTTAATCGCCGGCAACCGAAAACCCGCGATTTCCCGTAAATCCCGTCGGCCCGTATAGTCGAATGTATACAAAGAAAGTAAGCAGGGAGTAAACTCATTTCCCGAACGATTTTTAAAATTATTTTTTCACCACTAAAACCCATGAGACTTGTAGTTTTCAAAAATTTTCATTTTTGATGAGACGCCGAATGAAAGCAGTTTAATCGCCGGCAACCGAAAACCCGCGATTTCCCGTAAATCCCGTATCGAATGTATGTACAAAGAAAGTAAGCAGGGAGTAAACTCATTTCCCGAACGATTTTTAAAATTATTTTTTCACCACTAAAACCCATGAGACTTGTAGTTTTCAAAAATATTTTCATTTTTGATGAGACGCCGAATGAAAGCAGTTTAATCGCCGGCAACCGAAAACCCGCGATTTCCCGTAAATCCCGTATAGTCGAATGTATACAAAGAAAGTAAGCAGGGAGTAAACTCATTTCCCGAACGATTTTTAAAATTATTTTTCACCACTAAAACCCATGAGACTTGTAGTTTTCAAAAATATTTTCATTTTTGATGAGACGCCGAATGAAAGCAGTTTAATCGCCGGCAACCGAAAACCCGCGATTTCCCGTAAATCCCGGTCGGCCCGTATAGTCGAATGTATACAAAGAAAGTAAGCAGGGAGTAAACTCATTTCCCGAACGATTTTTAAAATTATTTTTTCACCACTAAAACCCATGAGACTTGTAGTTTTCAAAAATATTTTCATTTTTGATGAGACGCCGAATGAAAGCAGTTTAATCGCCGGCAACCGAAAACCCGCGATTTCCCGTAAATCCCGTCGGCCCGTATAGTCGAATGTATACAAAGAAAGTAAGCAGGGAGTAAACTCATTTCCCGAACGATTTTTAAAATTATTTTTTCACCACTAAAACCCATGAGACTTGTAGTTTTCAAAAATATTTTCATTTTTGATGAGACGCCGAATGAAAGCAGTTTAATCGCCGGCAACCGAAAACCCGCGATTTCCCGTAAATCCCGTATAGTCGAATGTATACAAAGAAAGTAAGCAGGGAGTAAACTCATTTCCCGAACGATTTTTAAAATTATTTTTTCACCACTAAAACCCATGAGACTTGTAGTTTTCAAAAATATTTTCATTTTTGATGAGACGCCGAATGAAAGCAGTTTAATCGCCGGCAACCGAAAACCCGCGATTTCCCGTAAATCCCGTCGGCCCGTATAGTCGAATGTATACAAAGAAAGTAAGCAGGGAGTAAACTCATTTCCCGAACGATTTTTAAAATTATTTTTTCACCACTAAAACCCATGAGACTTGTAGTTTTCAAAAATATTTTCATTTTTGATGAGACGCCGAATGAAAGCAGTTTAATCGCCGGCAACCGAAAACCCGCGATTTCCCGTAAATCCCGTCGGCCGTATAGTCGAATGTATACAAAGAAAGTAAGCAGGGAGTAAACTCATTTCCCGAACGATTTTTAAAATTATTTTTTCACCACTAAAACCCATGAGACTTGTAGTTTTCAAAATATTTTCATTTTTGATGAGACGCCGAATGAAAGCAGTTTAATCGCCGGCAACCGAAAACCCGCGATTTCCCGTAAATCCCCGTATAGTCGAATGTATACAAAGAAAGTAAGCAGGGAGTAAACTCATTTCCCGAACGATTTTTAAAATTATTTTTTCACCACTAAAACCCATGAGACTTGTAGTTTTCAAAAATATTTTCATTTTTGATGAGACGCCGAATGAAAGCAGTTTAATCGCCGGCAACCGAAAACCCGCGATTTCCCGTAAATCCGGATCGGCCGTATAGTCGAATGTATACAAAGAAAGTAAGCAGGGTAAACTCATTTCCCGAACGATTTTTAAAATTATTTTTTCACCACTAAAACCCATGAGACTTGTAGTTTTCAAAAATATTTTCATTTTTGATGAGACGCCGAATGAAAGCAGTTTAATCGCCGGCAACCGAAAACCCGCGATTTCCCGTAAATCCCGTATAGTCGAATGTATACAAAGAAAGTAAGCAGGGAGTAAACTCATTTCCCGAACGATTTTTAAAATTATTTTTTCACCACTAAAACCCATGAGACTTGTAGTTTTCAAAAATATTTTCATTTTTGATGAGACGCCGAATGAAAGCAGTTTAATCGCCGGCAACCGAAAACCCGCGATTTCCCGTAAATCCCGGCTCGGCCCGTATAGTCGAATGTATACAAAGAAAGTAAGCAGGAGTAAACTCATTTCCCGAACGATTTTTAAAATTATTTTTTCACCACTAAAACCCATGAGACTTGTAGTTTTCAAAAATATTTTCATTTTTGATGAGACGCCGAATGAAAGCAGTTTAATCGCCGGCAACCGAAAACCCGCGATTTCCCGTAAATCCCGTATAGTCGAATGTATACAAAGAAAGTAAGCAGGGAGTAAACTCATTTCCCGAACGATTTTTAAAATTATTTTTTCACCACTAAAACCCATGAGACTTGTAGTTTTCAAAAATATTTTCATTTTTGATGAGACGCCGAATGAAAGCAGTTTAATCGCCGGCAACCGAAAACCCGCGATTTCCCGTAAATCCCGTATAGTCGAATGTTTACAAAGAAAGTAAGCAGGGAGTAAACTCATTTCCCGAACGATTTTCAAAATTATTTTTTCACCACTAAAACCCATGAGACTTGTAGTTTTCAAAAATATTTTCATTTTTGATGAGACGCCGAATGAAAGCAGTTTAATCGCCGGCAACCGAAAACCCGCGATTTCCCGTAAATCCCGTCGACTAGTCGAATGTATACAAAGAAAGTAAGCAGGGAGTAAACTCATTTCCCGAACGATTTTTAAAATTATTTTTTCACCACTAAAACCCATGAGACTTGTAGTTTTCAAAAATATTTTCATTTTTGATGAGACGCCGAATGAAAGCAGTTTAATCGCCGGCAACCGAAAACCCGCGATTTCCCGTAAATCCCGTCGGCCCGTATAGTCGAATGTATACAAAGAAAGTAAGCAGGGAGTAAACTCATTTCCCGAACGATTTTTAAAATTATTTTTTCACCACTAAAACCCATGAGACTTGTAGTTTTCAAAAATATTTTCATTTTTGATGAGACGCCGAATGAAAGCAGTTTAATCGCCGGCAACCGAAAACCCGCGATTTCCCGTAAATCCCGTATAGTCGAATGTATACAAAGAAAGTAAGCAGGGAGTAAACTCATTTCCCGAACGATTTTTAAAATTATTTTTTCACCACTAAAACCCATGAGACTTGTAGTTTTCAAAAATATTTTCATTTTTGATGAGACGCCGAATGAAAGCAGTTTAATCGCCGGCAACCGAAAACCCGCGATTTCCCGTAAATCCCGTCGGCCCGTATAGTCGAATGTATACAAAGAAAGTAAGCAGGGAGTAAACTCATTTCCCGAACGATTTTTAAAATTATTTTTTCACCACTAAAACCCATGAGACTTGTAGTTTTCAAAAAATTTTCATTTTTGATGAGACGCCGAATGAAAGCAGTTTAATCGCCGGCAACCGAAAACCCGCGATTTCCCGTAAATCCCGGTCGGCCCGTATAGTCGAATGTATACAAAGAAAGTAAGCAGGGAGTAAACTCATTTCCCGAACGATTTTTAAAATTATTTTTTCACCACTAAAACCCATGAGACTTGTAGTTTTCAAAAATATTTTCATTTTTGATGAGACGCCGAATGAAAGCAGTTTAATCGCCGGCAACCGAAAACCCGCGATTTCCCGTAAATCCCGTATAGTCGAATGTATACAAAGAAAGTAAGCAGGGAGTAAACTCATTTCCCGAACGATTTTTAAAATTATTTTTTCACCACTAAAACCCATGAGACTTGTAGTTTTCAAAAATATTTTCATTTTTGATGAGACGCCGAATGAAAGCAGTTTAATCGCCGGCAACCGAAAACCCGCGATTTCCCGTAAATCCCGGATCGGCCCGTATAGTCGAATGTATACAAAGAAAGTAAGCAGGGAGTAAACTCATTTCCCGAACGATTTTTAAAATTATTTTTTCACCACTAAAACCCATGAGACTTGTAGTTTTCAAAAATATTTTCATTTTTGATGAGACGCCGAATGAAAGCAGTTTAATCGCCGGCAACCGAAAACCCGCGATTTCCCGTAAATCCCGTATAGTCGAATGTATACAAAGAAAGTAAGCAGGGAGTAAACTCATTTCCCGAACGATTTTTAAAATTATTTTTTCACCACTAAAACCCATGAGACTTGTAGTTTTCAAAAATATTTTCATTTTTGATGAGACGCCGAATGAAAGCAGTTTAATCGCCGGCAACCGAAAACCCGCGATTTCCCGTAAATCCTCGGCCCGTATAGTCGAATGTATACAAAGAAAGTAAGCAGGGAGTAAACTCATTTCCCGAACGATTTTTAAAATTATTTTTTCACCACTAAAACCCATGAGACTTGTAGTTTTCAAAAATATTTTCATTTTTGATGAGACGCCGAATGAAAGCAGTTTAATCGCCGGCAACCGAAAACCCGCGATTTCCCGTAAATCCCGTATAGTCGAATGTATACAAAGAAAGTAAGCAGGGAGTAAACTCATTTCCCGAACGATTTTTAAAATTATTTTTTCACCACTAAAACCCATGAGACTTGTAGTTTTCAAAAATATTTTCATTTTTGATGAGACGCCGAATGAAAGCAGTTTAATCGCCGGCAACCGAAAACCCGCGATTTCCCGTAAATCCCGTATAGTCGAATGTATACAAAGAAAGTAAGCAGGGAGTAAACTCATTTCCCGAACGATTTTTAAAATTATTTTTTCACCACTAAAACCCATGAGACTTGTAGTTTTCAAAAATATTTTCATTTTTGATGAGACGCCGAATGAAAGCAGTTTAATCGCCGGCAACCGAAAACCCGCGATTTCCCGTAAATCCGGATCGGCCCGTATAGTCGAATGTATACAAAGAAAGTAAGCAGGGAGTAAACTCATTTCCCGAACGATTTTTAAAATTATTTTTTCACCACTAAAACCCATGAGACTTGTAGTTTTCAAAAAATTTTTCATTTTTGATGAGACGCCGAATGAAAGCAGTTTAATCGCCGGCAACCGAAAACCCGCGATTTCCCGTAAATCCCGTATAGTCGAATGTATACAAAGAAAGTAAGCAGGGAGTAAACTCATTTCCCGAACGATTTTTAAAATTATTTTTTCACCACTAAAACCCATGAGACTTGTAGTTTTCAAAAATATTTTCATTTTTGATGAGACGCCGAATGAAAGCAGTTTAATCGCCGGCAACCGAAAACCCGCGATTTCCCGTAAATCCCGTCGGCCCGTATAGTCGAATGTATACAAAGAAAGTACAGGGAGTAAACTCATTTCCCGAACGATTTTTAAAATTATTTTTTCACCACTAAAACCCATGAGACTTGTAGTTTTCAAAAATATTTTCATTTTTGATGAGACGCCGAATGAAAGCAGTTTAATCGCCGGCAACCGAAAACCCGCGATTTCCCGTAAATCCCGGCTCGGCCCGTATAGTCGAATGTATACAAAGAAAGTACAGGGAGTAAACTCATTTCCCGAACGATTTTTAAAATTATTTTTTCACCACTAAAACCCATGAGACTTGTAGTTTTCAAAAATATTTTCATTTTTGATGAGACGCCGAATGAAAGCAGTTTAATCGCCGGCAACCGAAAACCCGCGATTTCCCGTAAATCCCGTATAGTCGAATGTATACAAAGAAAGTAAGCAGGGAGTAAACTCATTTCCCGAACGATTTTTAAAATTATTTTTTCACCACTAAAACCCATGAGACTTGTAGTTTTCAAAAATATTTTCATTTTTGATGAGACGCCGAATGAAAGCAGTTTAATCGCCGGCAACCGAAAACCCGCGATTTCCCGTAAATCCCGTATAGTCGAATGTATACAAAGAAAGTAAGCAGGGAGTAAACTCATTTCCCGAACGATTTTTAAAATTATTTTTTCACCACTAAAACCCATGAGACTTGTAGTTTTCAAAAAATTTTCATTTTTGATGAGACGCCGAATGAAAGCAGTTTAATCGCCGGCAACCGAAAACCCGCGATTTCCCGTAAATCCCGGTCGGCCCGTATAGTCGAATGTATACAAAGAAAGTAAGCAGGGAGTAAACTCATTTCCCGAACGATTTTTAAAATTATTTTTTCACCACTAAAACCCATGAGACTTGTAGTTTTCAAAAATATTTTCATTTTTGATGAGACGCCGAATGAAAGCAGTTTAATCGCCGGCAACCGAAAACCCGCGATTTCCCGTAAATCCCGTATAGTCGAATGTATACAAAGAAAGTAAGCAGGGAGTAAACTCATTTCCCGAACGATTTTTAAAATTATTTTTTCACCACTAAAACCCATGAGACTTGTAGTTTTCAAAAATATTTTCATTTTTGATGAGACGCCGAATGAAAGCAGTTTAATCGCCGGCAACCGAAAACCCGCGATTTCCCGTAAATCCCGTATAGTCGAATGTATACAAAGAAAGTAAGCAGGGAGTAAACTCATTTCCCGAACGATTTTTAAAATTATTTTTTCACCACTAAAACCCATGAGACTTGTAGTTTTCAAAAATATTTTCATTTTTGATGAGACGCCGAATGAAAGCAGTTTAATCGCCGGCAACCGAAAACCCGCGATTTCCCGTAAATCCCGTCGTATAGTCGAATGTATACAAAGAAAGTAAGCAGGGAGTAAACTCATTTCCCGAACGATTTTTAAAATTATTTTTTCACCACTAAAACCCATGAGACTTGTAGTTTTCAAAAATATTTTCATTTTTGATGAGACGCCGAATGAAAGCAGTTTAATCGCCGGCAACCGAAAACCCGCGATTTCCCGTAAATCCGGATCGGCCGTATAGTCGAATGTATACAAAGAAAGTAAGCAGGGAGTAAACTCATTTCCCGAACGATTTTTAAAATTATTTTTTCACCACTAAAACCCATGAGACTTGTAGTTTTCAAAAATATTTTCATTTTTGATGAGACGCCGAATGAAAGCAGTTTAATCGCCGGCAACCGAAAACCCGCGATTTCCCGTAAATCCCGTCGGCCCGTATAGTCGAATGTATACAAAGAAAGTAAGCAGGGAGTAAACTCATTTCCCGAACGATTTTTAAAATTATTTTTTCACCACTAAAACCCATGAGACTTGTAGTTTTCAAAAATATTTTCATTTTTGATGAGACGCCGAATGAAAGCAGTTTAATCGCCGGCAACCGAAAACCCGCGATTTCCCGTAAATCCCGTATAGTCGAATGTATACAAAGAAAGTAAGCAGGGAGTAAACTCATTTCCCGAACGATTTTTAAAATTATTTTTTCACCACTAAAACCCATGAGACTTGTAGTTTTCAAAAATATTTTCATTTTTGATGAGACGCCGAATGAAAGCAGTTTAATCGCCGGCAACCGAAAACCCGCGATTTCCCGTAAATCCGTCGGCCCGTATAGTCGAATGTATACAAAGAAAGTAAGCAGGGAGTAAACTCATTTCCAGAACGATTTTTAAAATTATTTTTTCACCACTAAAACCCATGAGACTTGTAGTTTTCAAAAATATTTTCATTTTTGATGAGACGCCGAATGAAAGCAGTTTAATCGCCGGCAACCGAAAACCCGCGATTTCCCGTAAATCCCGTATAGTCGAATGTATACAAAGAAAGTAAGCAGGGAGTAAACTCATTTCCCGAACGATTTTTAAAATTATTTTTTCACCACTAAAACCCATGAGACTTGTAGTTTTCAAAAATATTTTCATTTTTGATGAGACGCCGAATGAAAGCAGTTTAATCGCCGGCAACCGAAAACCCGCGATTTCCCGTAAATCCCGTCGGCCGTATAGTCGAATGTATACAAAGAAAGTAAGCAGGGAGTAAACTCATTTCCCGAACGATTTTTAAAATTATTTTTTCACCACTAAAACCCATGAGACTTGTAGTTTTCAAAAATATTTTCATTTTTGATGAGACGCCGAATGAAAGCAGTTTAATCGCCGGCAACCGAAAACCGCGCGATTTCCGTAAATCCCGTATAGTCGAATGTATACAAAGAAAGTAAGCAGGGAGTAAACTCATTTCCCGAACGATTTTTAAAATTATTTTTCACCACTAAAACCCATGAGACTTGTAGTTTTCAAAAATATTTTCATTTTGATGAGACGCCGAATGAAAGCAGTTTAATCGCCGGCAACCGAAAACCCGCGATTTCCCGTAAATCCCGTATAGTCGAATGTATACAAAGAAAGTAAGCAGGAGTAAACTCATTTCCCGAACGATTTTTAAAATTATTTTTTCACCACTAAAACCCATGAGACTTGTAGTTTTTAAAAATATTTTCATTTTTGATGAGACGCCGAATGAAAGCAGTTTAATCGCCGGCAACCGAAACCCGCGATTCCGTAAATCCCGTATAGTCGAATGTATACAAAGAAAGTAAGCAGGGAGTAAACTCATTTCCCGAACGATTTTTAAAATTATTTTTTCACCACTAAAACCCATGAGACTTGTAGTTTCAAAAATATTTTCATTTTTGATGAGACGCCGAATGAAAGCAGTTTAATCGCCGGCAACCGAAAACCCGCGATTTCCCGTAAATCCCGTATAGTCGAATGTATACAAAGAAAGTAAGCAGGGAGTAAACTCATTTCCCGAACGATTTTTAAAATTATTTTTTCACCACTAAAACCCATGAGACTTGTAGTTTTCAAAAATTTTCATTTTGATGAGACGCCGAATGAAAGCAGTTTAATCGCCGGCAACCGAAAACCCGCGATTTCCGTAAATCCCGTTATAGTCGAATGTATACAAAGAAAGTAAGCAGGGAGTAAACTCATTTCCCGAACGATTTTTAAAATTATTTTTCACCACTAAAACCCATGAGACTTGTAGTTTTCAAAAATATTTTCATTTTTGATGAGACGCCGAATGAAAGCAGTTTAATCGCCGGCAACCGAAAACCCGCGATTTCCCGTAAATCCCGTATAGTCGAATGTATACAAAGAAAGTAAGCAGGGAGTAAACTCATTTCCCGAACGATTTTTAAAATTATTTTTCACCACTAAAACCCATGAGACTTGTAGTTTTAAAAATATTTTCATTTTTGATGAGACGCCGAATGAAAGCAGTTTAATCGCCGGCAACCGAAAACCCGCGATTTCCCGTAAATCCCGTATAGTCGAATGTATACAAAGAAAGTAAGCAGGGAGTAAACTCATTTCCCGAACGATTTTTAAAATTATTTTTTCACCACTAAAACCCATGAGACTTGTAGTTTTCAAAAATATTTTCATTTTTGATGAGACGCCGAATGAAAGCAGTTTAATCGCCGGCAACCGAAAACCCGCGATTTCCCGTAAATCCCGTATAGTCGAATGTATACAAAGAAAGTAAGCAGGGAGTAAACTCATTTCCCGAACGATTTTTAAAATTATTTTTTCACCACTAAAACCCATGAGACTTGTAGTTTTCAAAAATTTTCATTTTTGATGAGACGCCGAATGAAAGCAGTTTAATCGCCGGCAACCGAAAACCCGCGATTTCCCGTAAATCCCGTATAGTCGAATGTATACAAAGAAAGTAAGCAGGGAGTAAACTCATTTCCCGAACGATTTTTAAAATTATTTTTCACCACTAAAACCCATGAGACTTGTAGTTTTCAAAAATATTTTCATTTTGATGAGACGCCGAATGAAAGCAGTTTAATCGCCGGCAACCGAAAACCCGCGATTTCCCGTAAATCCCGTATAGTCGAAAGTATACAAAGAAAGTAAGCAGGGAGTAAACTCATTTCCCGAACGATTTTAAAATTATTTTTCACCACTAAAACCCACGAGACTTGTAGTTTTAAAAATTTTCATTTTTGATGAGACGCCGAATGAAAGCAGTTTAATCGCCGGCAACCGAAAACCCGCGATTTCCCGTAAATCCCGTATAGTCGAATGTATACAAAGAAAGTAAGCAGGGAGTAAACTCATTTCCCGAACGATTTTTAAAATTATTTTTCACCACTAAAACCCATGAGACTTGTAGTTTTCAAAAATATTTTCATTTTTGATGAAGCCGAATGAAAGCAGTTTAATCGCCGGCAACCGAAAACCCGCGATTTCCCGTAAATCCCGTATAGTCGAATGTATACAAAGAAAGTAAGCAGGGAGTAAACTCATTTCCCGAACGATTTTTAAAAATTATTTTTCACCACTAAAACCCATGAGACTTGTAGTTTTAAAAATATTTTCATTTTTGATGAGACGCCGAATGAAAGCAGTTTAATCGCCGGCAACCGAAAACCCGCGATTTCCCGTAATCCCGATCCCGTATAGTCGAATGTATACAAAGAAAGTAAGCAGGGAGTAAACTCATTTCCCGAACGATTTTTAAAATTATTTTTTCACCACTAAAACCCATGAGACTTGTAGTTTTCAAAAATATTTTCATTTTTGATGAGACGCCGAATGAAAGCAGTTTAATCGCCGGCAACCGAAAACCCGCGATTTCCCGTAAATCCCGATAGTCGAATGTATACAAAGAAAGTAAGCAGGGAGTAAACTCATTTCCCGAACGATTTTTAAAATTATTTTTTCACCACTAAAACCCATGAGACTTGTAGTTTTCAAAAAATATTTTCATTTTGATGAGACGCCGAATGAAAGCAGTTTAATCGCCGGCAACCGAAAACCCGCGATTTCCCGTAAATCCCGTATAGTCGAATGTATACAAAGAAAGTAAGCAGGGAGTAAACTCATTTCCCGAACGATTTTTAAAATTATTTTTCACCACTAAAACCCATGAGACTTGTAGTTTTCAAAAATATTTTCATTTTTGATGAGACGCCGAATGAAAGCAGTTTAATCGCCGGCAACCGAAAACCCGCGATTTCCCGTAAATCCCGTATAGTCGAATGTATACAAAGAAAGTAAGCAGGGAGTAAACTCATTTCCCGAACGATTTTTAAAATTATTTTTTCACCACTAAAACCCATGAGACTTGTAGTTTTCAAAAATATTTTCATTTTTGATGAGACGCCGAATGAAAGCAGTTTAATCGCCGGCAACCGAAAACCCGCGATTTAAATCCCGTATAGTCGAATGTATACAAAGAAAGTAAGCAGGGAGTAAACTCATTTCCCGAACGATTTTTAAAATTATTTTTCACCACTAAAACCCATGAGACTTGTAGTTTTCAAAAATATTTTCATTTTTGATGAGACGCCGAATGAAAGCAGTTTAATCGCCGGCAACCGAAAACCCGCGATTTCCCGTAAATCCCGTATAGTCGAATGTATACAAAGAAAGTAAGCAGGGAGTAAACTCATTTCCCGAACGATTTTTAAAATTATTTTTCACCACTAAAACCCATGAGACTTGTAGTTTTCAAAAATATTTTCATTTTTGATGAGACGCCGAATGAAAGCAGTTTAATCGCCGGCAACCGAAAACCCGCGATTTCCCGTAAATCCCGTATAGTCGAATGTATACAAAGAAAGTAAGCAGGGAGTAAACTCATTTCCCGAACGATTTTTAAAATTATTTTTCACCACTAAAACCCATGAAACTTGTAGTTTTCAAAAATATTTTCATTTTTGATGAGACGCCGAATGAAAGCAGTTTAATCGCCGGCAACCGAAAACCCGCGATTTCCCGTAAATCCCGTCGGTATAGTCGAATGTATACAAAGAAAGTAAGCAGGGAGTAAACTCATTTCCCGAACGATTTTTAAAATTATTTTTCACCACTAAAACCCATGAGACTTGTAGTTTTCAAAAATATTTTCATTTTTGATGAGACGCCGAATGAAAGCAGTTTAATCGCCGGCAACCGAAAACCCGCGATTTCCCGTAAATCCCGGACTCGGCCCGTATAGTCGAATGTATACAAAGAAAGTAAGCAGGGAGTAAACTCATTTCCCGAACGATTTTTAAAATTATTTTTTCACCACTAAAACCCATGAGACTTGTAGTTTTCAAAAATATTTTCATTTTGATGAGACGCCGAATGAAAGCAGTTTAATCGCCGGCAACCGAAAACCCGCGATTTCCCGTAAATCCCGTATAGTCGAATGTATACAAAGAAAGTAAGCAGGGAGTAAACTCATTTCCCGAACGATTTTTAAAATTATTTTTTCACCACTAAAACCCATGAGACTTGTAGTTTTCAAAAATATTTTCATTTTTGATGAGACGCCGAATGAAAGCAGTTTAATCGCCGGCAACCGAAAACCCGCGATTTCCCGTAAATCCCGGACTCGGCCTGTATAGTCGAATGTATACAAAGAAAGTAAGCAGGGAGTAAACTCATTTCCCGAACGATTTTTAAAATTATTTTTTCACCACTAAAACCCATGAGACTTGTAGTTTTCAAAAATATTTTCATTTTTGATGAGACGCCGAATGAAAGCAGTTTAATCGCCGGCAACCGAAAACCCGCGATTTCCCGTAAATCCCGTATAGTCGAATGTATACAAAGAAAGTAAGCAGGGAGTAAACTCATTTCCCGAACGATTTTTAAAATTATTTTTTCACCACTAAAACCCATGAGACTTGTAGTTTTCAAAAATATTTTCATTTTTGATAGACGCCGAATGAAAGCAGTTTAATCGCCGGCAACCGAAAACCCGCGATTTCCCGTAAATCGCTCGTATAGTCGAATGTATACAAAGAAAGTAAGCAGGGAGTAAACTCATTTCCCGAACGATTTTTAAAATTATTTTTTCACCACTAAAACCCATGAGACTTGTAGTTTTCAAAAATATTTTCATTTTTGATGAGACGCCGAATGAAAGCAGTTTAATCGCCGGCAACCGAAAACCCGCATTCCCGTAAATCCCGACTCGATAGTCGAATGTATACAAAGAAAGTAAGCAGGGAGTAAACTCATTTCCCGAACGATTTTTAAAAATTATTTTTTCACCACTAAAACCCATGAGACTTGTAGTTTTCAAAAATATTTTCATTTTTGATGAGACGCCGAATGAAAGCAGTTTAATCGCCGGCAACCGAAAACCCGCGATTTCCGTAAATCCCGTATAGTCGAATGTATACAAAGAAAGTAAGCAGGGAGTAAACTCATTTCCCGAACGATTTTTAAAATTATTTTTCACCACTAAAACCCATGAGACTTGTAGTTTTCAAAAATATTTTCATTTTTGATGAGACGCCGAATGAAAGCAGTTTAATCGCCGGCAACCGAAAACCCGCGATTTCCCGTAAATCCCGGACTGGCCCGTATAGTCGAATGTATACAAAGAAAGTAAGCAGGGAGTAAACTCATTTCCCGAACGATTTTTAAAATTATTTTTTCACCACTAAAACCCATGAGACTTGTAGTTTTCAAAAATATTTTCATTTTTGATGAGACGCCGAATGAAAGCAGTTTAATCGCCGGCAACCGAAAAACCCGCGATTTCCCGTAAATCCCGTATAGTCGAATGTATACAAAGAAAGTAAGCAGGGAGTAAACTCATTTCCCGAACGATTTTTAAAATTATTTTTTCACCACTAAAACCATGAGACTTGTAGTTTTCAAAAAATATTTTCATTTTTGATGAGACGCCGAATGAAAGCAGTTTAATCGCCGGCAACCGAAAACCCGCGATTTCCCCGTAAATCCCGACTATAGTCGAATGTATACAAAGAAAGTAAGCAGGGAGTAAACTCATTTCCCGAACGATTTTAAAATTATTTTTTCACCACTAAAACCCATGAGACTTGTAGTTTTCAAAAATATTTTCATTTTTGATGAGACGCCGAATGAAAGCAGTTTAATCGCCGGCAACCGAAAACCCGCGATTTCCCGTAAATCCCGTATAGTCGAATGTATACAAAGAAAGTAAGCAGGGAGTAAACTCATTTCCCGAACGATTTTTAAAATTATTTTTTCACCACTAAAACCCATGAGACTTGTAGTTTTCAAAAATATTTTCATTTTTGATGAGACGCCGAATGAAAGCAGTTTAATCGCCGGCAACCGAAAACCCGCGATTTCCCGTAAATCCCGTATAGTCGAATGTATACAAAGAAAGTAAGCAGGGAGTAAACTCATTTCCCGAACGATTTTTAAAATTATTTTTTCACCACTAAAACCCATGAGACTTGTAGTTTTCAAAAAATTTTTCATTTTGATGAGACGCCGAATGAAAGCAGTTTAATCGCCGGCAACCGAAAACCCGCGATTTCCCGTAAATCCCGTATAGTCGAATGTATACAAAGAAAGTAAGCAGGGAGTAAACTCATTTCCCGAACGATTTTTAAAATTATTTTTTCACCACTAAAACCCATGAGACTTGTAGTTTTCAAAAATATTTTCATTTTTGATGAGACGCCGAATGAAAGCAGTTTAATCGCCGGCAACGAAAAACCCGCGATTTCCGTAAATCCCGTATAGTCGAATGTAATCAAAGAAAGTAAGCAGGGAGTACACCCATTTCCCGAACGATTTTTAAAATTATTTTTTCACCACTAAAACCCATGAGACTTGTAGTTTTCAAAAAATATTTTCATTTTTGATGAGACGCCGAATGAAAGCAGTTTAATCGCCGGCAACCGAAAACCCGCGATTTCCCGTAAATCCCGGACTCCCGTATAGTCGAATGTATACAAAGAAAGAAGCAGGGAGTAAACTCATTTCCCGAACGATTTTTAAAATTATTTTTTCACCACTAAAACCCATGAGACTTGTAGTTTTTCAAAAATATTTTCATTTTTGATGAGACGCCGAATGAAAGCAGTTTAATCGCCGGCAACCGAAAACCCGCGATTTCCCGTAAATCCCGTAAGTCGAATGTAATACAAAGAAAGTAAGCAGGGAGTAAACTCATTTCCCGAAACGATTTTTAAAATTATTTTTTCACCACTAAAACCCATGAGACTTGTAGTTTTTCAAAAAATTTTCATTTTTGATGAGACGCCGAATGAAAGCAGTTTAATCGCCGCAACCGAAAACCCGCGATTTCCCGTAAATCCCGTATAGTCGAATGTATACAAAGAAAGTAAGCAGGGAGTAAACTCATTTCCCGAACGATTTTTAAAATTATTTTTTCACCACTAAAACCCATGAGACTTGTAGTTTTCAAAAATATTTTCATTTTGATGAGACGCCGAATGAAAGCAGTTTAATCGCCGGCAACCGAAAACCCGCGATTTCCCGTAAATCCCGGACTCGCCGTATAGTCGAATGTATACAAAGAAAGTAAGCAGGGAGTAAACACATTTCCCGAACGATTTTAAAATTATTTTTCACCACTAAAACCCATGAGACTTGTAGTTTTCAAAAATATTTTCATTTTTGATGAGACGCCGAATGAAAGCAGTTTAATCGCCGGCAACCGAAAACCCGCGATTTCCGTAAATCCCGTATAGTCGAATGTATACAAAGAAAGTAAGCAGGGAGTAAAACTCATTTCCCGAACGATTTTTAAAATTATTTTTTCACCACTAAAACCCATGAGACTTGTAGTTTTCAAAAATATTTTCATTTTTGATGAGACGCCGAATGAAAGCAGTTTAATCGCCGGCAACCGAAAACCCGCGATTTCCCGTAAATCCCGTATAGTCGAATGTATACAAAGAAAGTAAGCAGGGAGTAAACTCATTTCCCGAACGATTTTAAATTATTTTTCACCACTAAAACCCATGAGACTTGTAGTTTTCAAAAATATTTTCATTTTTGATGAGACGCCGAATGAAAGCAGTTTAATCGCCGGCAACCGAAAACCCGCGATTTCCCGTAAATCCGGACTCGGCCCGTATAGTCGAATGTATACAAAGAAAGTAAAGCAGGGAGTAAACTCATTTCCCGAACGATTTTTAAAATTATTTTTCACCACTAAAACCCATGAGACTTGTAGTTTTCAAAAAATATTTTCATTTTTGATGAGACGCCGAATGAAAGCAGTTTAATCGCCGGCAACCGAAAACCCGCGATTTCCGTAAATCCCGTATAGTCGAAAGTATACAAAGAAAGTAAGCAGGGAGTAAACTCATTTCCCGAACGATTTTTAAAATTATTTTTTCACCACTAAAACCCATGAGAACTTGTAGTTTTCAAAAAATTTTCATTTTTGATGAACGCCGAATGAAAGCAGTTTAATCGCCGGCAACCGAAAACCCGCGATTTCCCGTAAATCCCGTATAGTCGAATGTATACAAAGAAAGTAAGCAGGGAGTAAACTCATTTCCCGAACGATTTTTAAAATTATTTTTTCACCACTAAAACCCATGAGACTTGTAGTTTTCAAAAATATTTTCATTTTGATGAGACGCCGAATGAAAGCAGTTTAATCGCCGGCAACCGAAAACCCGCGATTTCCCGTAAACCCGGACTCGGCCCGTATAGTCGAATGTATACAAAGAAAGTAAGCAGGGAGTAAACTCATTTCCGAACGATTTTAAAATTATTTTTCACCACTAAAACCCATGAGACTTGTAGTTTTCAAAAATATTTTCATTTTTGATGAGACGCCGAATGAAAGCAGTTTAATCGCCGGCAACCGAAAACCCGCGATTCCCGTAAATCCCGTATAGTCGAATGTATACAAAGAAAGTAAGCAGGGAGTAAACTCATTTCCCGAACGATTTTTAAAATTATTTTTTCACCACTAAAACCCATGAGACTTGTAGTTTTCAAAAATATTTTCATTTTTGATGAGACGCCGAATGAAAGCAGTTTAATCGCCGGCAACCGAAAAACCCGCGATTTCCGTAAATCCGGACTCGGCCCGTATAGTCGAATGTATACAAAGAAAGTAAGCAGGGAGTAAACTCATTTCCCGAACGATTTTTAAAATTATTTTTTCACCACTAAAACCCATGAGACTTGTAGTTTTCAAAAATATTTTCATTTTTATGAGACGCGAATGAAAGCAGTTTAATCGCCGGCAAACCGAAAACCCGCGATTTCCCGTAAATCCCCGTATAGTCGAATGTATACAAAGAAAGTAAGCAGGGAGTAAACTCATTTCCCGAACGATTTTTAAAATTATTTTTTCACCACTAAAACCCATGAGACTTGTAGTTTTCAAAAATATTTTCATTTTTGATAGACGCCGAATGAAAGCAGTTTAATCGCCGGCAACCGAAAACCCCGCGATTTCCCGTAAATCCCGGACTCGGCCCGTATAGTCGAATGTATACAAGAAAGTAAGCAGGGAGTAAACTCATTTCCCGAACGATTTTTAAAAATTATTTTTTCACCACTAAAACCCATGAGACTTGTAGTTTTCAAAAATATTTTCATTTTTGATGAGACGCCGAATGAAAGCAGTTTAATCGCCGGCAACCGTTGAGTTTCCAGCCCATTGTAAATTAAGATGAATGTTATTTCTTTGGAGTCCATTGTGGTGATTATCACTTTATGGTGAAAGTCCCAAAATCAAGTTCAAATTTAAACCCCACAGTCAATCGTTTCAAACTGTTTAAAAGCGATGCCAAACCATAGTAATATCAGAAAAATTCCTAAATACAAATGTTAAGTACGAATATCGTGACGCAACCGTTGTTATCACTCAAACGGATGATACTTTGTTAGAACGTCATGAAAATAGTTATTGAACGCTATTTTTAGCACGCTAACCGGTAGGTTGGCCACAGTTAAAAATGACTTTATTTACCTAAAATTTTTTAAATAAAGCGCTACGCGGGCCATGTGAATGTGATCCAGCATCCATGTCAAATTAAGAAGAATGTTATTTCTTGGAGTCATTTGGTTGTCATTATGACATTTATAAGGTCAAAAGTCAAAATCATTCACTAATGCCCAATGGTCAATCGTTTTTCACTGTTAAAGCGAATGCAACTAAGATATCATATCGGGCTAATCGTTGTAACAAATATGTTAGGCCCGGGGTTGGAACCACGGACTACCGGTTAGAACGTAATGATGTAGTATAGTCTTTTTTCAGGACGCGCTAAACGCTAGATTTGTCCCGACAGTTAAAATGGAACTTATTTTCAAATTTTAAATAAAGCGCTACCAACCATAGCGCCCAGTGTAATTCCTGATTCCAGCATTCCTCAATGTCAAATTAAGAAGGAATGTTATTTCTTGGAGTCCAATTTGGGTGTGATTTATCATTTTATAAAGGGTTCAAAGTCCGAAAATCATCAATTAAACCCCCACAGTCATTCGTTTCAACTGTTAAATATCATTCCACTATAACGGACCGACCCGGGATTTACGGGAAATCGCGGTTTTCGGTTTTCGCGAGTTAAAACTTGCGGTTGTCCTATTGCGTTTTCCATCAAAAATAAATATTTGTGAAAAAACTTGCAAGTGCCTCGAATGAGGTTTTAGATGGCTGAAGAAAATAATTCTAAGAAAAATGTTTCTGGGAAATGAGTTTTACGTCCTGCATTACTTTCTTGTATACATTCGACATAGCGATCGGGCATCGCATTACGGGAAAATCGCGGGTTTCTCAGTTGCCGCGATTAGAACTGCTTTCCATTGGCGTCTCTCAAAAATGAAAATTCAGCTCGTTTTCAAAACTAAAGTCCAATGGGTTTAAAAGTGTGAAAAAATAAATTTTAAAAATCGTTCGGGAAATGAGTATCACTCGCCTGCTAATACTTTCTTTGATATACATTACGACTATACGGGCCGAAGCCGATTATCGGAAATCGCGGGGTTTTCGGTTGCCGGGAGTTAGACGTCTTATTCATTCGGCTATCTCATCAAAGATTTGAAAATATATTTGAAACACACTACAAGTCATCATGGTTTTGTGGTGAAAAAATAATTTTAAAAATCCCGGGTTCGGGAAAAGTTATTACTCCTGCTAATTTCTTGTATACATCTATCGACCTAGCTCGGGATTTACGGAAATCGAGGGTTTTCGGTTGCCCCGGCGATTAAACTGATATCATTCGCGTCTCAATCAAAAAATGCAATATTTTGTGAAAAATCTACCATAGGTCTCAATGGTTCTTAGTGGTGAAAAAATAATGTAAGAGACGTTCGGGAAATAATAGTTACTCCCTGCGGTTATTTAATGTTGTATACATTCGACGACTATCAGTCAGCCGCAGTCCGTGATTTATGCGAGAAATCGCCGGTTTATGGTTGCCGTGCAGATTATACCTGCTTTCAATTCGGGTCTCATCAAGATGAAAAAATGATCTTTTTAAAAACTACCCAGTCTACTGGTTTGAGTGGTGAAAAATATTTACAAAAATCGTTCGGGAAATGAGTTTACTCCTGGTCTTACTCTTTCCTTTGTGATACATTCATAACGACATAGCCGGGACCTATTTAACGGGAAATCGCGGGTTTTCCGGTTTGCGGATTATGCTTTTCATTCGGCGTCCTCATCAAAAAATGAAATTATATTTTTTTGAAAAATCCAAGATCTCAATGAGGTTTATAGTGTGTAAAATAGATAATTTTACAAATTCGTTCGCAGGAAATAGTTTTACTTACCCTGACTTATTTTCTAATTGTAATAGCTTCGACCTATACCCGGGAATTTAAACGGGAAAGTCGCGGGTTTTCGGTTTGACGGCGATTAAAACTGCTTTCATTCGCGTTCATCAAAACTGAAATATTTTTAAAAACTCAAGTCTCAATGGGTTTTGTAGTGGTGAAAAAATAATTTTAAAAATCGTTTCGGGAAATGAGTTACTCCCTGCTGTACATCTTTGTTATACTTCGCTAATACGGGATTATACGGGAAACGCGGGTTTAATCGGTTGCGCGCGCGATTAGAACTGCTTTCATTCTGCGTCTCATCAAAAATGATAAGATATTTTTTGACAAACTAACAAGTCTCAATGGGTTTATGAGTGTATAACAATAATTTAAAAAATCGTTCGGAAATGAGATTTACTTCCACTTGAGCTACATTTCTTTGTATAAGAATGCATTCCACTATAAATCGGGCGCGCCTCGGTGCGTATTATTGGGGAAATCGCGGTTTTCGTGTCGAGGGAGATTAAACATTCGCTTTCATTCGGCCCACACTTCATGCAAAAAGAAAAAGATAATTTTGAAAACTTACAAGCTCATTGGTAATTAGTGGTGAATAAAAATAATTCATAAAATTCGTTCGAGTGACAATGAGTTTACTCCATGCTTTACTTTTCTTATGTATAACCCAATTCGACATACGAGGATTTACGGGAAATCGCGGGTTTTCGTGGTGTTTGCCAGTGCGAAAGTTAAACTGCGTTTCATTTCGGCGTCTTCATACAAAGAGTTGAAAAATAATTTTCTTGCAACATACAAGTCTCATGAGATTTCCTAAGTGGTGGAATAAAAATTAATTTTAAAAATCGTATCGGGAAATGAGTTACTTCCAATGCTTACATGCTCCAATGTATAAAAAAACATATAACGACTATAAAACACGGGATTATAAGGAGAGAAATCAAAGACGGGTTATTCGGTTGAGCCGAGGATTAAAACTAGAGCTTATCACATAAGCGTCTCATACAAAAAAATAGAAAATATATTTTGAACTACAAAGTCTCACACTGGGATTTATATAGTGATGGAAAAATAATATTAAAAATAATCATGAACGAGAAAGAAATAAGTATTACTCCCACACTGCTATCACATAATTATCTTGTATAACATATCGACATATACGGATCTTATACGGTAAATTCGCAGAGGGTTTCGTATGCACGCGATATACATGATTTCAATTCGAGCCGTCTCCAATCAAAAAAAGAAAATAAATTTTGAAACATAAAAAAAGATCGTCAATGAGTTATTAACAGTGATAAAAAAAATTAAATCTTCGGGAAAATGAGTTTAAATCTAGAGGTAAACTTATCATTAATAATAAACAATATCCCATAACGGCCGAGAGCCGGGATAATTTACAGAGAGAGAGGAAATCGAGAGCGGAGTATTTCAGAGTATGCCGAGGCGAAAAAAACTGCTTATTCATTCGAGGACAGTCTCATCAAAATGAAAAAACAAATTTATTTAAAAACAATACCAAAGTCTCAAATGGGTTGTAAGGGTGAAAAAATAATTTTAAAAAAAAAATCGTTCGGGGAATATAAGATTATTACTATACCCTGGTACTAATTATCTTTGTAATACAGAATTCACCACACTATACAGGAAACCAGAGAAGCCCGGGAATATTAACGCAAGGAATATTCGCGAGAGTTTTCGTTTCGTGTCGTTTCCGGGCGATTCAACCTGCTTCAATTTGGCGGTTCTAATCACAAAAATGCACAAATTGAGTTAATTGTCGAAAAACTGCAAGTCCTCATGTAGTTATTAAAAGTGTTGAAAATAAATTTTTAAAAGTCGGAAATCTGAAGGTAATTAACTTCCTGCTTCTACTGTTCTCTAGAATATATTAACCATTCGAACTAATACGGTGGGATTTAACGGTGTTGAAATCGCGGGTTTTCAGTTGCCCACGGGCGGATTAAATGCTTATTCGAAGACGTTATCAGTCAATAATGAAACAGTATCCTCATTTCGAAAGTATACTACAGGAGTCTCATGGGTTAAAAGGTGAAAAATAAATATAATAAAATCGTACCTGCACGGCTTGATGAAAATGAGTCCTTACTCCCTGCTTACTTCTTTGTATAACCATTCGACTATACGGGGCGAGTCCGGGATTTTAACGGGAAAGGGGTTTTCGGTTCCGGAATAACTGGTTTCATTCGCGTTCAATGACATAAAAATGAAAATATTTTTGAAAAAAAGCTTCAACATATTTCGAAAAGAGGTTTTTCTTGGTGAAAAATAATTTTATAAAAGTCGTTCGGTAAATGAGTTTACTCTCTGGTACTTTTTCTTGAGTATACATTTCCATTATACGGACCTCCCCGGATGTAACAGGAAGAAATCGCGCGGTTTTCGGCTTGTGGCGATTAAACTGCTTTCATTCGGGTCGTCTCATCACAAATGATAAATATTTTGTGATAAAACTACATATTCTCATGGGTTTAGTGTGGTGTACAAAATAAATTGAAAAATCGTTGCGGAATGAGTTTACCTCCCTGGGTGTCTTCTTTGTATACATTCCACTATAACGGACCTACGCCCGGGATTTACCGGAAATCGCGGATTTTCGGTTCCGGAAAATAAATTGGTTTCTGTCGCGTCTCTAATCAAAAATGAAAATATTTTGAAAAATCAAGTCTCATGAAGTCTTTAGTGGTAATAATTTCAAAACCTGTTCGGAAATGAGTTTACTCCCTGGGTACATTCTTGTATACATTCCACTATATCGCGCCTGAGTTCGGGATTTACGGGAAATCTGCAGGTTTTCGGTTTCCGGAGATTAAACTGGTTTCATTCGGCGTCTCATGCAGAATGATAAACAGTCTAGGATTGGTCTATACAAAACTACGATGAAAGACTCATTTGTGAATCCTTTTTATGTTGGTTTAGAAAAAATAATTTCTCACAAAATCGTTTAACAGATGATATGATTTAACTCCTCTAAGAGTAATATAATTCTTTGTATTATACATTCCACTATACCGGACCTACTGCCCGGGATTTACGGAAATCGCGGTATTCCGTTTCCAGAGAGAACGCTCCTCAATTTGTGAGGTTTCATTACGGTCGTCTCATCAGACAAAATGTGAGAAATATTTATGTGAAAATGCAAAGTATTCATGATTTTAGTGGTTGAAACAAAATAGACTTATTAAAAATCGTTCGGGAAATGAGTTTTACTCAAACCCTGCTTACGTTCCATATTGTATAAAACTATACTCGGAACTATACGGAAATTGTACGGAGGGAAAATCCGGTGGTTTTCGGTTTGCCGGCGATTAAAGCTGCTTTTCATTTGGTGTCGTCTCCTTCAAAATGAGAGATATATTTTGAAAAAACCTACAGTCTATGGGTTTTAGTGGGAAAAAATAATTTTAAAAATCGTTCGGGAAAAAGTTTACTCCTGCTTACTTTTTCTTTTGTTATACAATTCGACTATAGGGATTAAAGAAAATCGCGGTTTTGGTTTCCCGGAGATTAAACTGGTTTCATTTCGGCGTCTCAATCATAAAATGAGAATATTTTAATAAAAACTACAAAGTAATACTATTGGTTTTAATATGGTGAAAATAATATAAATTTCAAAGATGTGTATCGGGAAATAGTTTACTCCTGGGTACTATCTGTTTATATCACATTCCACTATAAAACGGACCTAGCCCGGGATTTACGGGAAATCGTCGGTTTTACGGGTTACGGAGATTAAATCTGGTTTTCATTCGTGCCGTATCATCATCAAAAATGAAAATATTTTTTGAAAATGGCAAGTCTCATGATTTTAGTGGTGGAATAAAAAATAATTTTAAAAATTGGTTCGACCGCAAATGAGCTTACTCCCTGCTTTACCTTTCTTTGTATACATTCGACTACTATCGGGAATTTACGGCAATCGCGGGTTTTCGG